>JAMYXO010003486.1:0-17500 GCA_033310375.1 Conus canariensis | reverse complement strand
GCAAACCATGTGCATCAACACTCTCCCCCCACCCCCTCATGCATGCTGCATCCGCTCTACCCCGGCCCAGCCCCTCTCCAGTTCGCCCACCCACGTCACGCCCTTCGTCCGGGCTCCTCTGCCCCAATACACCCACTATGTCATGTCCGCGCTCCCTCTGCCCCAGTACACCCACAATGTCATTCCGCGCTCCCTCTGCCCAATACACTCACTATGTCATGTCCGCGCTCCCTCTGCTCCACAAATCACCTCTCTATGTCATGTCCGCGCTCCCTCTGCCCCAATACACCCACTATGTCATGTCCGCGCTCCCTCTGCCCAATACACCCACTATGTCATGTCCGCGCTCCCTCTGCCCCCATCTATGTCATGTCCGCGCTCCTCTGCCCAATACACCACTATGTCATGTCCGCGCTCCCTCTGCCCAATACACCCTATGTCATGTCGCCCTTGTCCATGTCGCGCACTCCCTCTGCCCCAAACACCCACTATGTCATGTCCGCGCTCCCTCTGCCCCAACACACCCACTATGTCATGTCCGCACTCCCTCTGCCCCAACACACCCACTATGTCATGTCCTTCATCCGCAGTCCCTCTGCCGGTATCGGCGAGTCCATGGGGGCTGTCGTTGGACGGACGTGGTGGCGCCCTCCGGAGGGAGAGCTCACTCACGCCGGCTCCGCGACTAAGCAATTATTGTCGTCAGTAGGGGGCTTAGTAGGTGGTGTCTTGCGTATGTTACATCAGAACAGGCGCCACTGAACACCACCGAAGTGACTCGGCAGCACTGCAGTGTCTCCTCCGGTGGGTTCCTCTTGACGACTTGACATTGACTGCTCCCTGTGGATTGCCGGTGCCGGGGTTGCGGCGGGGCCGACCGGGCTGTGGCTGTGGACGGGGTGTCGGAATGAGCGGCGTGGGTGCACTGCCTCTGAGGTGGCGCAGAGGTTGGCGCAGCGAAAAAAAAAAAAAAAAAAGGAAAATACTCCACCAACTTCCGAGCTGAGCGAGAAGCTCTCTGTGAGACAGCCACAACAGTCTCGCAGAACTCCACAAGAACAACAGGGCAGGTGGTGGTGTTCTCAGACGCTCTCTCCGTGCTCCAAGCCCTCAAGAACTCCCGCTGCAAAGAACAGAACCATCTTACTTCAGCCCTTGTTGCCCTGAGTGCCAGAGTGAAGAAAGTGGTGATACAATGGGTACCAGCACACTGTGGTATCAGAGGCAACGAAAAAACGGATATTCTGGCAAAAGACGGTGCACAGAAGGAGCAGGCCAACAACCTGGTGTCATACGATGAAATCAAGACAATCATCAAGGCACAGCAAGGAATAAAGTGGCGCCTCCAGCACCCCAAACACAACCCGGAAGACAAATACCATTTGCTGGGATGACGGGAACAGGTCAAGATCTTCCGCCTGAGGACTGGACACAATCGCCTGCTCCACCGCATGCACACAAAATTTGGCATTGGACAGAGTGGAGAGTGCCCTTGTGGTGAGGGACCAATGACAACCGACCACATCCTCAGGACTGTATGACGCATGCAGCATCCAGAAGGAAGTACTGGCCAACACCGACAGCAGTGGAAGCCAAGTTGTACGGCACCCTGGAGGAGCTGCGGTGGACGGCAGCCTTCATCGAGGACACCGGGCTGCTCATCTAACGGGAAGTGAACGAGGAGGAAGAAGAAGAAAGAAGCAACATTAAGATGAATATCTTTCTTTATAAATTTTGTGCAGTATGCATTGCCCCACCTTCGGAAGACTCATGGGAACATCATCAACAACAGCAGTTTGGTGGCCCGGATTGGACAGCTAGGGGCAACCACCTACGTCGCTACCAAGGTCTCCCTTGCTTATTCTGTCGATTCTATTATATTGTTCTTTTTCGTTTCAATTTTTTGTTGTTGTAAATTTGTTCTTCTCCCCACTTGTTCGTTTGATTCTAGCTTATCTCTTGCAATTTCTGTTATGATTCTAGTTTGTCTCCGTCACTTGTTCTTTTGATCCTAGTTTATCTCTTGCAATTTCTGTTATGATTCTAGTTTGTCTCCGTCACTTGTTCTTTTGATCCCAGTTTATCTCTTTCAATTTCTGTTATGATTGTAGTTTGTCTCTATCACTTGTTCTTTTGACTCTAGTACATCTTGTTACTAAGTCATCTTCTGAACATTCCTTTCCCACAATCAAAGAGGCATGCAGGCACACACACACACACACACCACACACACACACACACACACACCCCACGCACACACTTAGTAAGAAGAGCAATAACAAGAACAACAATAACAATAACAACAACAACAGCGACTACGACAACAACAATAACAACAACAATAACAACACACACACACACACAAACAATGTGTGTGTGTGTGTGTGTGTGTGTGTGTGTGTGTGTGTGTGTGTGTGTGTGTGTGTGTGTATGCGGTGGGCGAGTGCATGTGTGTGTGTACGATATGTGTATGATGTGTGTGCACGCGCTTGTGTGTGCGCGCGCGCGTGCATACGTGTGTGTGTGTGTGTGTGTGTGTGTGTGTGTGTGTGGTGATGTGTGTGTGTGTGTGTGTGTGTGTGTGTGTGTGTGTGTGTGTGTGTGTGTGTGTGTGTGTGTGTGTGTGTGTTGTGTGTGTCTGCATGCCTCTTTGATTGTGGGAAATGAATGTTCAGAAGATTGCTTGGTAACAAGAGCAATAACAAGAACAACAATAACAATAACAACAACAGCGACTACGACAACAACAACAACAACAACAACAAACACACAACACACACACACACACACTATATATATATATATATATATATAATAATACATACTACATACATATACATATATAACAACAACCCCAATCACACACATACGCACGTGCGTGCACACCCACACACATACACGCGCGCACGGACGCACACAAATACACACACACACACACGCACGCACGCACGCATGCGCGCGCGCGCGCACCACACACACACTCATACATACCAACGCATACACACTCACATCTGTGGACTCTCCAATATACACACCTGCATCTCCTACCAATGAACACCCACCAGCGCTCACACGCCTATAGTATACGCTGGGGTCCCTGAGAGACTCACTCTTGTCTCAGCTGACATGTGTTTGATCGTTCGTCTGTTACTGGAAAGGCCCAGTTTGAGTTTGCCCCAATCTCTAGGAGTCTTCACAGTGTTGGCATTGAGAGTATTCCAAAGTTTGTTTGGTGGGTGATGTTTCTTGCTCTTTCTTTAAGTCTGGATGTGCGGGCACTTCCTCTCTTGATGTTCAGATCTGGAAGATGGTTTATGGTAAAGTGGTTTTACTCTTGTTTGTTTAGGTGCTTCTTCAGATTTCTTATCACATCAATATGCCCACGCTGTAATCCAGTTCTTATCGTTGCCTTGCCAGCCAGTGTGTCTGCTCTCTCATTTCCTGTAAGTCCAGCATGCCTGGGCAGTACATCCATATGAGTCTCTGCAATTGATGGTTGCTCTTTACTTCATGTCGAGCTGGGCTTCCCATTCCACTCTCCACTTTTTGAAGTAGGTTCATGGAGTCAGTCAGTATCATGGCTTGTTGAGTTTTAAACTGGCCTGTGGATGAAAACTAGTGCAGTGCTGGTGTCGCTGCTTCTATCTTAATTGTTAGACTTGAAGTGTGTGCGCCTTCGTCTTCCTGGATTGTGGGGCCATTTTGCTTCACTGTGTATTCCCAGCCTGAGTTACCCTTGGTGACAGAACCGTCAGTGTATATAACAATATCATCTTTTGTTCCAAGGTTTTCTACCTGCAGCTGAATTTCTGCGTTGGTTTTGCTTTCTGGCCATTCTCGACAGTGTCCTCCAAGTTCTGGAGCGATGGCAGTTTGGTAGAGGTGTTTGAAGTAGTCTGGATACTTTTCCCATTCATTCGTTTCTTTGAGTCTTCTAACTGACACGCAAACTGTATATCGTCTTCTGCCTGTCCCATCCCTGATTTTCCGCATCCTAGCCGAGAGCCTTTTGTTTCCTTGACTGCTGCATGTAGTGGGTTTTGAGAATGCTCAAGTGCTGTGACATATGCCTTCACCTGTTCTTGTTTGTGTGGAATGTCTCACCTAGGTAGATTCTGCCGCACAGTTCACAGTGGCTGGCATACACAGTGTTGTGGCTCTGACGAAAGACTCTACGTCTGATTTTGGCAGAGCCTTCGGGGCGATGTACGATGGCGTCTGACTTGTTAAGACAGATTCAGCAGTCGGGTTTTGAGCAGGAAAAAGCACCGGGTGACTCATGTGTGATGATGTTGTTCATTTTGCAGTGCACAAGTGGGTCTTTGAGGCAGCTGTGTGATCTTCTACTATGGTCCAGTTGGACTTAAGGATCCGGGAGATGGGAAGAGTGTGTAGGTGGAACAGGAGACAGATGATGGGTCTGACTGCTTCTTTCAGAAGCTGGACTTCCAAGGATACAGCTGTGGTGTGGCTTGAAGCCTTCTTAAATGTAGGCAGCCAACGTCAAGATACCGATGAATCTACTGCCCTAACTTGAGGGACTCCAAAGTGCTGTCATATGTGTAGCTGCTGGCAGGTTCAATGCTGTTCAGCTCCAGCACTGGACTTGAAACTTAGTACAGCCACAGGCACAGCTTAGTCCAGTGCCCAGCCGCACAAGTTGTCGCACACTGCACTACATAGGGTAAAAGAATTCAGACTGCCCTAACCCTTATCTTCTATGCAGAAGTTTACTACAGGGTGACCATCCTGGACTGGAAAGCTGCCAATCCACAGGGAGCAGTCAGTATTAAGTCGTCATGAGGCAACCCACCAGAGAAAGCTCTGCACTGCTGCCGAGTCTGTTCGGTGGCGTCCAGTGGTGCCTGTTCTGATCCAACACAGAATACCATCTCCCTGCTGACGACAATGATTGCTTAGTCATGGAGCCAGCGTCAGCGAACTCTCCCTCTAGGGGGCGCCACCACGTCCGTAAGGCAGCAGTCCCCATGAATTTACATATGAATCAAACAGAATCAAACCAAGACCATAGAAATGGAGAGGCAATCGAAAGTGAGGTCACAATGAGAGCAGGGCATGAAAGGCCACAGAATTTGAGACTTTTTTCATGCTGATCGATGAGCACGAAGATCATGAAAATAATGCAACAGATTTTCATTCTGATCTGAGACCACACGACAGGGCTGTACTCTACGCTTACTCTCATGATATATCCCAGCATCAACTGGACCCGAGAGATACAGACGCCTGCAGCGTTGGTCAGGAAAGTTGAGCAACACTCAGAGACACATCCATGAAGTGGATGGAACTCAACACTGTGATCCCAGGCTTCCAAATTGAGCTCATACCACACTTAACTCTGGACAGCAACCGGTTGGGGCAGAAGAATTCTACAAATAATGGTTTTGATGGGAATCGAACCCACGACTTCCTAGCAGGAAGTCAGCGACGAAAATCACTTTGCTACAGTGACTGTTTTTGGCTTTGTGTTATATAGAAAATGGAAATTACGAAATGTCAAGGTTTATAGCCCCAGCATGTTTTAAAAAATGTTACCTCACTGACAATTACTATAGTAATTCGTGGGTGGTTATCAACTTGTAACAGACTTCAGCAACCGTCACTGATCCTTTTCTCTGGTGTCTCCCCCATCCCTTCTCCATTCGCCTCCACACATATATTTCCCTCCCACGTGTGTCTCAGCTTTGGTAAACCCACTCAGCAAACATGCACAGCCAACCAAACATTCCAATGACTGGATAGCAAACGTGGGCAAAATCACGAATCAATACGTGCGACAAGCTGTGTTACTGCCATGGGGGCCCCGCCCACTACCAATGTGTGTGTTGTTCTTCAGTTTAACGTCCTTCCACTAAAAGTGATTCAGACGTGTGTGTGTGTGTGTGTGTGTGTGTGTGTGTGTGTGTGTGTGAGAGAGAGAGAGAGAGAGAGAGAGAGAGAGAGAGAGGCAAGAGAGAGAGAGAGAGAGAGAGAGAGAGGTGTGTGTGTGTGTGTGTGGGGGTGACAAGAAGTGAGGGGGCAGAGAGAATGACGCATAATCGAAATATGTCAGTTATATCACACACACACACACACACACACACACACACACACACAACACACACACACACATACGCACACACACACGCACACACACACGCACACACACACAAGATGCAAAGCATATAAACGTACTCCCAGTTTATCTTGAACACGCGTGAGATTTTCCCATAAAGAGGAAAAACCGTTTTGGGCCGTTATAGCCGTTAGTAACGGCATAACAAACACCCATCACTCGACCCATAAGAACATACCACACAAAGATTGTCAGCAATAAGTATCAGGCATGAACTGCGTGAAATTTTCCATAAAGAAGAAAAACTGTTTGGGCCGTTATAGCCGTTGTAACGGCTATAACGGTAAATAAACATCGGCGCATGATCGTGACCCATAATGAACATAGCTTCAATTTTTCAGAAAGATCGGCCAAGTACTTTCTGAATATTTCCATAAAAAGAAAACTTTATGGGCCGTTATAGCCGTTGATAACGGCTATAACGGTAAATAAAAAATTGGCATGTTCCGTGACCCAAAATGAACATGCCTTCAATTTTCAGAAAGATCGGCCAAGTACTTGCTGAGAAATTCCATAAAAAAGAAAAACCTTATGGGCCGTTATAGCCGTTATAACGGCTATAACTGTAACATAAAAAATGGCATATCCGTGACCCATAATGAACATGCCTACAAATTTCAGAAAGATCGGCCAAGTACCTTGCTGAGAATTCTATAAAGAAGAAAAACCGTTATGGGCCGTATAGCCGTTAGTAACGGATATAACTGTAAAATAAAACATCGGGCATCATCCGTGACCCATAATGAACATGCCTACAATTTCAGAAAGATCGGCCAAGTACTTTTTCTGAGATATTCATAAAGAAGGAAAAACCAGTTATGGCCGTTAGGTAAACGGTATAACGGTAAAATAACACATCGGGCATCATCCTGTCCCACAATGAACATCCTACAGATTTTCAGAAAGATCGGCCAAGTTTTCTGAGATTTCCATAAAGAAGGAAAACCTTTATGGCCGTTAGTAACGGCTTATAACGGTAAAATAACAATTCGGGCATATCCGTGTCCATCAATAAACATATCTACAATTTTAGAAAGATCGGCCAAGTACTTTCTGAGATTTTCCATAAAAGAAGAAAACTTATGGGTGTTATAGCCGTTAATTAACGGTAAAGTAAAACATTGGGCATGCCTGATATATATACATATCTACAAATTTTGAGAAAGATCGGCCACGTACTTCCTGAGATATTCCATAAAAAAAAAACGTTATGGGATGTTATGGCGTTAGTACGGATATAACGGTAAAATAAAACATCGGCATCATCCGTGACCCATAATGAACATACCTTCACATTTTCAGAGAGATCGGCCAAGTACTTTCTGAGATATTCCATAAAGAAGGAAAACCGTTATGGGCCGTTATGTCCGTTAGTAACGGATATAACGGTTAAAATAAACATCGGGCATCATCCGTGACCCTTAATGAACATACCTACAAAATTTCAGAAAGATCGGCCAAGTACTTTCTGAGATATTCCATAAAAAAGAAAAACCGTTATGGGCCGTTATGGCCGTTAGTAACGGATATAACGGTAAAATAAAACATCGGGCATCATCCGTGACCCATAATGAACATACCTTCACATTTTCAGAGAGATCGGCCAAGTACTTTCTGAGATATTCCATAAAGAAGGAAAATCGTTATTGGCCGTTATGGCCAATAAGGATTCGGAGGAAGTCTGGCCCCAAGAGGTGTGGCATGCAGGCCCACCGGTGTGTGGATACGCCCTGGTGCCCACGAACCAGACTCCCTGCTATGGGTGAAAAAGCTTCACTGCCTTGTGGATGTCTTGGGAGAGACAAAGACTAAGGGAGTAAACCCTGAAAGAAAATCTGGAGTGGAGACCCTAAGGCGGTTGGTCTATGGACCGTGACACCTTCCAGCAACTCCTGCAGCTGCGCTGGCACCGTGCTCTACTGCCTTGTCCTTTCTGTTGGATCCTGCCAGCAAAGCTGAGAGGGGGATTCTGGCGATTGGGCACCCCAGGATCTCCACACGCTTCGCCCAGGCCTGCGCCCTGGAGAGGTCACTCTAGTGCCACTATCCCAGCGACAGAAACAACACGGGAGACAGCAGTTACGAGTTATAAGCCCAGAGCGTATTGACGTAAGCTCAGGCTCTGTGGGTCGTCTCCGATGGTGGGAGAGACCATTGCGTTCCACTGGTCAGCCACCGCCCGCCTCAAGCTGGGCAGCCCCCAGCCAGTAAGGCGCTGACCCACCACAGTCTGCTTGCTTCAACAGGTGCTTGGAGCTCAGAAGAGGACTGAAGGGCAGACTGTAAACCTTGCACCAGGCAATAAAAGAAAACAGAAATTCAAACTACCAGCCTTGCGGCTGGCAACCTAGAACATTAGAACGATGTGTCCTGGCCTTTCTGACGACCTCCAGCAAGTTGACAATGCCAGGAAAAGGCCATCATCGACCACGAGCTGAGGAGTTCCAAAATCGACATTGCCGCGCTGCAAGAGACAAGACTCCCTCCAGCGGTAGCCTCTGGGAGAAGGACTATACGTTCTTTTGGCAAGGACTGGGGCCAGAGGAGCACTGACTGTATGGCGTCGGATTCGTAGTGCGAAACTCTCTCCTATCTTCAGTTGAACCTCCTTCCAAAGGGGACAGCGCAATTCCTCTCTCTCCGGCTCACGACCTCTTTGGGACCAACAAACATCCTTAGCATCTATGCACCCACACTCTGCTCCATAGCTGAGGCTAAGGATGAGTTATATGAAGACCTGGAAGCCAAGATTAGAGAGGTACCTGCAAAGGAACATCTGTTCTTGCTCGGGTATTTCAACGCCCGGGTTGGTGCATACCACAGCCCCTGGCCTCACTTTGGCATTGGCAAGCTCAACGAGAATGGACAGTGGCTACTGCTTTGCTCCTTCCACTACCTCTGTAATACGGACACCTTCCCCACCAAGCCACACCACAGAGTATCCTGGAGACACCCCAGATCCCGTCACTGGCATCAGCTGGACTTAATGATAACCCGAAGATCCTTGCTCAACCACGTGCTCGTCACCCGCAGCTACCACGGCGCTGACTGCGGCACTGACCACACCCTGGTCGGCAGCAAGGTGCGTCTTTGGCCCGAGTGAATCTACCGCTCCAGGCAGATGTGGCATCCTCTAATCAATACAGCCATGATGTCAGTGCTCAAACTGCGCGAACGCTTCACCAGAACCATTGACAAGGCCCTAGAGGACTGCCCGACAGACAGCGCTTCTTTACAGTGGAACCACATCCGCGATACCACCTACCAATCCGCTCCAGACACCTATGGGAAGAGAGTGAGAAAGAATGAAGACTGGTTTGAAGCAGGAATCGTGTAAATGAAGCATGCATTGCTGCTAAGCAAGCAGCACTCCTCAATCATAGGAGAGAGCCCTCTGCAAAGACATTGGATGCACTCCAAAAAGCTCTCAACAACACCCAGCGCATCGCCCATAAATGCACCAACCAGTACTGGCTGAACCTGTGCCAGGCATCCAGATTCCCGCCAACTGTGGCAACATCTGCACCATGTACGAAAGCATGAGGGAAGCGCTTGGCTCTAGCGCCATCAAGATCGCTCCTCTGAAATCTTCGTCGGGGAGATCATCATCGACCGCAGCAAACAGATGGAGAGAGGGGCGGAGCACTACCAGGAGCTGTACTCCAGGGAGAAACTGTCACCCACACAGCCATTGAGAACACCACCTCCCTCCCTGTCACGGAGGAACTCGATACCCCACCCACCACTGAGGAACTCAGCAAGGCTATCGACTTGTTAGCCTGTGGTAAAGCTCTGGGTGGCGATGGCGTTTCGGCAGAAGTCATCAAAGCCAGCAAGGAGAGTTCTCTCCTCAGTCACCTTCATGAGCTTCTGCTGCAGTGTTGGGAGGAAGGGGCGGTACCCAGGACATGCGTGATCCAAACATCATCACGCCGTATAATAAACAAAGGGAATCGCAAAGACTGCAATAACTATCATGTAATATACCTCCTCAGCATTGTTGGCAAAGTCTTTGACCGCGTCGTCCTCAACAGGCTGCAGCTACTCGCCGAACGAGTGTACCCAGAGGCACAGTGCGGCTTCAGAGATGTGAGGTAGACGATCGACATGATATTCTCCCTGAGGCAGCTACAAGAGAAGTGCCGCAAGCAGAGAAGACCCTTGTACATCGCCTTCATCGATTTGACCAAGGCGTTCGGCCTGGTCAGTAGGTCAGGCCTCTTCACCCTACTACACCGGTTTGGATGTCCCCCAAAACTCCCGAAGATGATCATGTCCTCTATGACAACATGAATGGCACTGTCCACTACGACGGTGCATCTTTGGACCCCTTCCCAATCAAGGGCGGTGTCAAACGAGGGTGCGTGCTCGCTCCAACATTCTTCGGCATCTTCTTCTCCCTGCTGCTGCGGTATGCCTTCTGACAGGTCGACAATCTCAGGTAGAACTAATCCGTTCTTCGTCAAGAACATCTATCATCATGCCTTTTGACGGCTTCCAATGTACTCTTGAAAGTCAGCACACGGGTCGAAGAGAGAAGTGACTGTTTGTTCATCCTTTGTTTCCTTTGTTTTGAGTATTCTTGGCTGTGCCTCAAGATTTATAGGTCGAAACGTATTGTGTATTTTTGTAGTTTGCTCCTTCATTTAGCGGCTCAAAGATTCTATTTTTGTTTTTATGTTTAAAATTCCGCCATCAGTCACCCCACTTTGAAACCTACCCCCTTCTTGTTATCTACTTTAGCTCCCCATCTCCACCCTCTGTCTCTCGCTGTTTTTGCTAAAGATTCACGAGTTATGAAACTTGAATTTATCTGTTAAAAAAGAAGCACCCTAGTGAGAGAGTGAAGAGAAGACATACCCTCCCCTTTTGTTATTTGTGTCTCAGAGTTTAATATTAGAGTTTTAACTGTAAGCAGTCAAGGGCAGAGGGGGGAGAGTCATCCATCCATCACCCAAGACCGTGCTGATGTTTAACTTTTTGTTTATTTCAGTTCCTCAGTCAATCAAAACCAAACCAACCTGGAAAATGACCAGGAAAATCATATGTAGAAAATTGGCAACAAAATGAGAAATTTGCAAAGCATGAATGAAAGGAGACATACATTTGCAACTATGAGTGCACAAATTGATATGATAACAGTATACCACCTGAAAAGGAGTAATGGATTTATTTATGTTCAATACACAAAGTCCTCTGCAAATAAGCACATCAAGTAGAAAATTGTGACACAGACCACTCTAAAAGTCTCAGGCCATGTTATGCTGCAAACATCCACAAGACTATACTGGTAGTTTGATGAAAAGAAATTGACATAAAAATCTTTAGAGCACACAACCATGGGTGAATCATAAAAAAAAAAAAATAAAAAAAAATAAAAAAATCAATCAACGCAGCATAACAATGGAAGAAAAGCAAAATAAAATAACAACATTAAAATACTGTGAACACACTGGCATCTGTTCTGTTACAGTAAAGGTTGTACTGCATGCTAGCAGCACTGACCCTTGTGTCTATTAAGACAACAGAACAGGTAAACAGCAATTATATCAACAGGACATGGACTAGATTATTACTCAGCATAACAGTGAAAGAAAAGCAAAATAAAATAACAACATTAAAATACTGTGAACATACTGGCATCTGTTCTGTTACAGTAAAGGTTGTACTGCATGCTAGCAGCACTGATCCTTGTGTCTATTAAGACAACAGAACAGGAAAACAGCAATTATATCAACAGGACATGGACTAGATTATTACTCATCAGATTCAGTTAGTCTATCATAATATAAAAAATTACATTTATTCATAATAATATATACCCCACATCATTCAATCAATGGCTCTAAAAAAAACATATCATCTTCATTCAATACCATTGATTGCATACACATTCGCTTGTGGTAACAATAACCGTTGTGACCACCAGCTTTACAAAAAAATCCATGGTACCAAAGGTACAATGAATTGCACAGAGGCGTGTTGAAGAATGTCAAAACAAAACAAAAAAGTTACAACAGAATATCAACATGGGAAAAGCATTGTCTACCTCAGGACAGGGTGTTGAGACACACACCCATTCATCTGTCCGGCCACCTCTCTGGTGTGGAACAGGCGTCCTCTGAAAAGGGCAACATGTGTGTCACTAAATCATAGCACCAAGACTTACATGATCTTCAAAAAAAACGTAATAAGTGCCTGGCATCAACATAACCAGCAAGAATACAGCAAAGGGAAGCAGCTCATACGTTTCAATGGTTTACTCTTCAAAAAGGGATTACTTCCCTTTACTCACCCTTCTTCGTAATTCTAGGCCCGAGTGTAGCAAGAAATGGAACACAATTCAAAAACGAAGTTTCTGACACATTTAAATGGAAATTAAAAAGATCAGCATTGATTTTCAGGAATTGCTTTTAACAGCAGTGTAACTACAAAGAATGAGAATAAATTGAATAATTCATTCCAGCCTCCATCACATCAGGTACTGATTCCAAGGAAAAAATAACATCACACACACACACACAACACACACACACACAACACACAGAGAAGAGAGAGAGAGAGAGAGAGAGAGAGAGGAGAGCTGTCCAAGACCTCTTGAAAGAAAAATACAACCAGTTCTCCTCCTAAGTGAAAACTCTTAGTCTTGTAAACATCTCCATTAAGTGGCTCTTAACATTTTCTTTAAAACACTTAAACAAGTCAACAACAACAAAAATATTTATCTATAACAACCAGACTCCCAATGAACTTGTTCCCAGTAAACTTGTTTTGACATACCTCAAAAGACAATCACCTTTGCCTTGGTGCTGTGGCTAACCAGCATGAAACAGGTCTTCCTTTCCCAAATGAACAGGCAAGAGCTCTGCCAGCTGTGACAAGCAGTGGGGAAGAGATGGCATTTTGGCGGGAGGCTGGTATTATTGCCTCCTCTTTACACCAACAGCTAATACGCAGCAGAATATAGGCCCTGAGCTCCAGTAGATAACAGTATTAATTAATGCTTTGGCATTACCATTAATAGATATCCATTAATGTCTGGTAGTTTGTGCACATTCCTCGACAGAGATTATGCCAAGTAGACTGATTATATCCACAAACCAACTATTGTATTCCTACTCGTCCACTGGCATCCTAAAGATCATTCTGGAACCAAGCTAATTTGGCACCAAGGCGGATAACTCTTCTGACAAAAGGTCAGAATTCACTGAAATATACCTATGCACTTGCACTACCCTTATCAACTCAACTACAAAAGCTCAGAATTCACTGAAATCCCTATGCACTTACGCTACCCTTATCAGCTCAACTACATACAAAAGAATAAAAATAGCAACAATAAAACGAAACATGCTCTTCAAGAGCATGAATATTAAATATCTGCAGAAGTAAACTTCTGTCCAGCCACAAAACTTATGCGTGTGGACATCTCCCGCCCCCTCTTTCTCTGCCCCCTCCATCCCCTCCATTTTTTTTGGGTTAGATTCTTCTTATCGCAAAGTCGTACGTCTATTATCGTTTTTCATTTGTTTGAAGGCCAAATGTAGAACCACGGCATCAAGGAAACTGCCTCTGTCCAATTCTGTAGAAAAAATCCGGCAGGATATGCCAACAGAATATGCAAACAAACAAGACAAGAAACACCAGACAATAACTTTTATAAAACAAAAGATTGGGAATGCATGGAAAAAATATGTTACACATGGAATGTGACAAATTGCTCAAAATGTTGCTGGACAAATTCAAGCCATTACGTTCTACATATATATATCAAATTGGTCGGCTCAGCAATGTAACAGATGCTTTAAGCAGAATAAAATAATTTACGTTACGAACGAGCTACAAAATAAACACTCATACAAACCAAACAAACAGTCAAAAAATGTAAATGTCCTAGCGTTTATGGACCAGTCCGCATGCAGTGACATCTCCTTGATGAAACTGAAACTGAAACTTCTTATTGTTCTTCTTCTGGTCCTTCTTGTTCTTGTTCTTGTTCTTCTTCTTCATAATCATCATCGTCAACATCTCCTTCTTCTTCTTCTTCTAATCTGTATATTCTCCCTTAAATGTCAGTTCAATTCCTTAGCGTTAGCTGTTCACCCAAGACCGAATTTTGCACAGAACTTTGTATATGTTTTCATTGTTTTGAATATTATTTGTTCTGCCTGAAGAATACCTTGTAGGTCGAAACGCGTTGTTTGTAATTTGTTTGTTCCTTCGTTTGGTGGCCCAGTAATTCTGTTTTTGTTCATATCCAAGAAGAAGAAGAAGGAGAAGGAGAAGAAGAAGAAGAGAAGAAGAAGAGATCCCTTCATTTTCTGATTGATGAGTTAAGCAAATTAATATTATGTAAGCAGCACCCCCATAACATTCTGTCACTGCCTGTCTTCCAGCATCCCAGGATGGTGATGGTGGCATTGACAAGGGGTCCGGACATTTGTCACGTGCTTTCGACGACATCGTCATCCATGGTTCCTCCTGGAAACATCAGAGCACCACCAAGTTTCGCAGATTTCGACGTGGCTAGAGTGACCATACCACAGAAGAAGAGGAAAAAAAAACCAACAAAAAACAAAAAAAAAAAACAAAACAACAAAACAAAAACAAAACAAACAAACCCCAAAAAAAACGAGGACCTCAACGGTGTATTGCAAGGACTGACTTCGTAGAAAACAAAATAGAAAAGAATTTGACGAACAAGTGAGAGAGAATTTACAACATCTATAAACCTTAAAGATAATCCAGTAGCACACAACATTTCAGTCGGTGGCCGTTCAGTACATTTGAAAATCAATTCCTAGCACTTTTCTGTTGCATCAGTCTTAAGATACCTGTATTATAACACATTAGAAAGTAAATGGATAGTCGTTCGAAAATTTAAAAAAAAAAAATCAACTTTCAGAAACTAATAATTGCCAAATTATCCTTTTTGGCATCTTAAGGAACGAAAAAACTTTAACGTCCCAGCATCCGTCAACATGATTCGGGCATGAAGCACAAATCATTTTTTTTTTATTTTAAGTATCTTTCCTTTAGCATTTCATGTCTAAGTTTAACATAGTGCCCTCCCTTTTTGAATTAAGGGAGATTTTATAAAGACCCAGCAGTCTGGCATTGGTGTGCAGATGTTCATGGAAAACGGTAAAGAAAACATTTCCAACAGTATCCAACGAATATACAAGGTTTCTGCTATTCACCAACCGTAGGCATTTTACAAAGCAAGCGGCTTTTGTAAAGTTATCCAATGTTAATTTAATGACACAAAATTTTTATTACATAGACAAGGAAATTTCAAATTCCCAGACTAAAAGGGAAATAAACAACACAAAGCTCATGACACAAGTACGTGTTGTGAATTATACCATTGTTCACAAAAAACTCACAACGTTCGTTGTGAAATAAATACAGAATCCATAAACCAAAGGTCAATGAATCGTACATGTTCATATTGCAAAAACAGGTATGTAAACCAACACTCACGGAAGATACAAAGTTGTTTACAAAAAAAATTTCGCTAAATACATCAAATATGAAAAGCTTTTGAAAACACATTTGAAAAAGTAAACCGAAATTCGTAAAACACGCAAGGTTCCTACGGAAGTTTGATAAACTGAACAAAAATATGTGAAAACATACAAACTTCTTTGTGCAACAAAGCAGGTTGGGTCGTACTCAACTGCTACCACAACACCTAAAGCGTCACGACACGCCAGCTAGACTAAACACAACTTGTCAACTATCGCAGAATGTTTGAGATCTTTCCAATAATTGTCTACCCAATGCATTTAGCTCCTGTGCAAAAAACCCAAAACAAAACAAAAAAAAAGAAAAACAAAAAAAACAAACCGTCGAAAACTTTTTAAGATCTTCCTAATTACAAGCAGATGAGAATAAATAAGTGAAACGAATATTGTTGAGTTAATACCATTTGTGACTGTGTGGGTGTATGCAAAAGTGTCGTGCTGCTTCGTTTTTCATGCACACAACGCACGCACGCACGCACGCACACACACACACACAGAGATCATGAGTGTGCATGTAAATGCACACTTCACATACAGGTGCACAAGTACATGCATGCGCGCTTAACAAGAAATTCAAAAAAATTTTCAAATATTGTTGGGAAAAAAATATGGGAGAGACAGTCAGACAGACAGACTGACACACAGAAACAAGTAGTGGGAGTGAGGGAAGAGAAGGAGGGTGGGTTGTGTGTGTGTGTGTGTGTGTGTGTGTGTGTGTGTGTGTGTGCGCACGGCACGCACGTAGTGTGTGTGTGTTGTGTGTGTGTGTGTGGTGTGTGTGTGTGTGAGAGAGAGAGAGAGAGGGGAGGAGAGAGAGAGACGATTACAAGAAAGCTGCTTTTATAGACTGACGCAAATGAATCAACTTGACCATGTACAATGTATCACCTAATACAGACACCTTTCGCTTTGGCTAAATTTTCTGCAAACTGCAGTCTCTTCTTTCTCTGCCGAACAAGGCCAGGGGTTTGTGTATGTATCCAGCGAGAGAATCTGTTTCCAGTTTTGACTGAGCGAGCTGCATGCGGAAAGCATGTAGCAGCAGCAGCAGCAGCAGCAGTAGCAGCAGCAGCAATAGCAGCAGTAACAACAACAACAACAATAACAACAGACCTGCTCCCCAACCCTTACATCCTCATATGTAGGAGTATTTACCACATAGGAAGAATGGAATCTTCTTGAGATTGATTACCTGGGGTTTTTAATTGACGCTTATTTGGTGAAGGTTGACACACATAATTATATGCATGCTTGCATGGAAGAGAGGGGTGAGGGAGGGCAGGATGGAGAGGGCGGAGCCTAAATGTGGATATGCCGACGACATGTATTTTGTTTGTATCGAAGGTGATCAGCATGCTGACCGGAAATAAACTGAGACAACAGGTTGTTTCAGACTTGCTCTTTGATTTTTATCCCTGTGTTTATGTATTAACGCATACATATGTCAGGCTTCGCCCAATTCTGTCAATTCATCATGACCATGGTAGACAGAGCCACCGGGATTCGCCCGTTGATGAGCGGAATTCGTACTCACAGTTCTGTGGGTCTGGACAATCTGAGAACATGAAGCTGGAATCCTTTAATCTTCTAACATGAATACACGTTCTTCAGGTCTGGACAGTTTTAAATCAGTTTGTCTAAAATTCCCGGACACCGATAGTGTTTTAGGTTCACATGTCAGAAATGTAATATATCGCATCTGTGATCAAATCAATACCTACAATATTTATATTTCATTTCATTTTTCTTTATAAGAAAGCATCTTTTATTAAAGAATTCATGAATGACTGACTTGTGAGTTGATTTAACGTGGTGACAGCCCTGATGTGGCCCTTTG
>JAMYXO010003485.1:17500-20035 GCA_033310375.1 Conus canariensis | reverse complement strand
GCTCTGTTTCTGTCTTCCATAGACAATGCGTGGGGAGGAGTCTCACAGTGCGTGGCTCTGTTTTTGTCTTCCACAGACAATGGGGAGGAGTCTCACAGGGCGTGGCTCTGTTTCTGTCTTCCACAGACAATGGGAAGGAGGCTCACAGTGCGTGGTTCTGTTTCTGTCTTCCACAGACAATGGGCAGGAGTCTCAAAGTGTGTGTCTCTGTTTCTGTCTTCCACAGACAATGGGCAGGAGTGTCACAGGGCGTGGCTCTGTTTCTGTCTTCCACAGACAATGGGCAGGAGTCTCACAGGGCGTAGCTCTGTTTCTGTCTTCCACAGACAATGGGGAGGAGTCTCACAGGGCCTGGCTCTGTTTCTGTCTTCCACAGACAATGGGCAGGAGTCTCACAGGGCGTGGCTCTGTTTCTGTCTTCCACAGACAATGGGGAGAAGTCTGACAGTGCGTGGCTCTGTTTCTGTCTTCCACAGACAATGGGCAGGAGTCTCACAGGGCGTGGCTCTGTTTTTGTCTTCCACAGACAATGGGGAGGAGTGTCACAGTGCTTGGCTCTGTTTTTGTCTTCCACAGACAATGGGCAGGAGTGTCACACTGCGTGGCTCTGTTTCTGTCTTCCACAGACAATGGGGAAGAGTCTCACAGGGCGTGGCTCTGTTTCTGTCTTCCACAGACAATGGGGAGGAGTGTCACAGGGCGTGGCTCTGTTTCTGTCTTCTACAGACAATGGGGAGTAGTCTCACAGGGCGTGGCTCTGTTTCTGTCTTCCACAGACAATGGGGAGGGGTCTGACAGGGCGTGGCTCTGTTTCTGTTTTCCACAGACAATGGGGAGGAGTGTCTCAGTGCGTGGCTCTGTTTCTGTCTTCCACAGACAATGGGGAGGAGTCTCACAGTGCGTGGCTCTGTTTCTATCAATCAGTTCACCTCCCGGGCAACCACTGTTCTGTCAGTTTATGGCCCCTCGTACCCTGGGCGCGTTGCTATCACGCACATGCTCTGTTGTGTCCATTGCCTTGCAGTTTGTTGGTGTGGTGCCACAGCTGATGAGGCTGCCCACTATAGTGACCTTGTGCCACCACTGCTGACTTTCCTGGCTGTGGGTATCTCTGCTTTAGCTAGCCATACACTTACACGCTGTTGTCTTCCAAACGGACAATGGGTCCCGTCCAACAAAGCTGGCATTTGTTGAGAAGGTACTAAATGCTTTGCGGTGCTGAAGTACGGCCTTTTGTCTGGCTGAACTAGTTTTCTTTTTCTGTAATTCCCCCTTGTTTTCCTGCTTGTCTGTCTGTGGATCCACGTGCCTGCTGCTCTGTCTGTCTGACTGCCTCCATTCCTCTCTCCCTCTCTCTCCCTCCCTCGCCCCTCTCTCTCTCTCTCTCTCTCTCTCTCTCTCTTTCTCTTCCGTGCATGCACACACACACACACACACACACACACACACACACACACACACACACACACACACACACACACACACACACACACACTCAAACCGCTTGACTCACAGAGAAACAGATCATTCCTCATATATATTATTATCAGTCCCACGCCTTTTGCTCCTTCCATCGTGGGGAAAACGACGGACTCTTCGTAAACACGGCGGCGTGCAGAATGAATTTGAGATTAAGTCTATGCTGGCGTTAAGCTGAAGTCAAACAGACTCACACTATACCAATATTGAACGTTTCCAACCTCAGCCGTGAGGACCCTCGAGACACATGAACCGAGGGAACACCAAAAGCAGATGAGGACTAAAAGAAGTTTATCTGCGAGAACAGATGTCACGAGCTAAGTTGTTAAGTTGTTCTGGACAAGAAGAGCAGATCATGTGTAAGATACGTATGACATGGCATGCATTGCCAGAGTTTCAGTCGGGAAGGAAAGCTTACCTATCTCTACCACACTACCACCTCCTACCATCTCCTGTGCTCTACTAGGTGGGTCTGGACTAACATTTCATATCGGTATTCGTTAACGTCACAATTTTCAACGAATGATACAAATCGGTAGCTTCATACTTACACTCATGACGACGATGATGATGTTCGATTCTTTCATTGGTCTGATCGCTGGATAGTCAAAATCAGCTCCTTAGTGTCTGGTGTGAGCGATGAAGGACATCCTGAGGCACGCGGTTTTCTACTGATACTGCTAACCTTTAAGACCTGTTGTGCCGAGGCTAATTGTTTTAAGACCTGTTGTGCTGAGGCTAGTTGTGTGACCGAAACATTTCAACACTGTGGCAAATTATTTCAACACTGTGGCAAATCATTTCAACACTGTGGCAAATCATTTCAACGCTGTGGCAAATCGGTCTCTGGTGCACTGGGCAACCTCGAAGGAATGTACTACCAGTGTATTGTCACCCACTCTGAATTTTTTTTCTACAGAATTGCTAGATAAGCTGTAGATTGAAATGTGCGTTGTTGAAGAACAACTAGATGTACACCCTGCTGTTAAAGTCTGAATGCATAAGCAAGTATTGCCATAAAGAGCATAGAGTGTTGGTGATAAGACACACCCCTGT
>JAMYXO010003485.1:10000-12500 GCA_033310375.1 Conus canariensis | reverse complement strand
GTGTAGAGAGAGAGAGAGAGAGAGAGAGAGAGAGAGAGAGAGAGAGACTCCCGCACTCAAAGTGCATGCGTGCGTGAGACTTGTCATTTGATTCTGTGGATTCTCTTCATGCTTCCATCTACACCGACAGTGGAATATCAGACTTCACGTCCTCCTATTCTGCTTCCACCCCATGCCATGTCAAGTCCTACCTACACTCCCCTCCCCCTCCCCCAATCCCATCTCATAGCTGATCCTCCAACCCATACCAACCCAGCAGCCCCACGCCCCCCCCCCCCCCCTCCTTTAACACTTAAGCGTGTAGAGGGGAGGACAGAGGGTAAACATGACCCTGTAGTCTGAACTCGTAAAGGACGAAGAAGGTATGCATTGGCTTACTTCATACATGTCATAGATTATGTTAGGTCGTCTACACACATCCAGGGTTTTATTCACAACATTTCATTGTAAATATAACACTGGTTCCGTGTGAAACAAATATCACACACACACACACACACACACACACACACACACACACACACACACACACACACACAGAGAGAGAGAGAGAGAGAGAGAGAGAGAGAGAGAGAGAGAGCAGTAGTAGTAGTAGTAGTAGTAGTAGCAGTAGTACTTTAATTTTCCGTCTGTGATATTAGACGAAGAGAGAGAGAGAGAGATTCAGATTCAGATTCAGATGTTTATTCTTATAGGCCTTAGCCCCTCAGAAGGGGGATGTACATGTAACATAGAAAATCGCACTACCAAATTCATGATAATAATTACATTACACAAATGCTTCGTCTTTTGAAAGCTTTGTATAAATAAACTGCAAACTGTTTTACAATGCTTTCATTCTGAGATGACATTAATAAGATAAGCTTGAATAAGCAGGGTCTTGTATAAAATTTCTGTGAAATAAATTGTTCTCTTATATCTTGCAATTTTGGACAAATTAATGCAAAATGCATTTCATCTTCTGTTGACTGTCGACATAATTGACACAACAATTCAGAGGCATCTATTCGTCTATAACGATAATAATGAACAAAAATATCAGACACACCAATTCTAAACTTTGACATTATAAACTTCAAGTGCCTGTCCATACGCAATGACATGTACGTTGGGAGAGAATGCCTATCATTGAATGTTCTATAAAAACTAAACCTGTTACTATTTTGAACATGAAAATTCCAGTCTTGCCACCTACAGTCAGTCTTTCTTTAAATGTGCGAACAAAATTGTTCATATCTCCGACACCTTGGTTAAGCCATACGTACCCAAAACCATATTCATATAATTTGGCTCTTACATGAGACACCCAGTTTATCTTGCCTCTATTATCTAGTTCTAATAGCATTTTATACGCTTTATGAGGCAATCTATGTTCAGCCATCTGAGTTAGTTTTATCCAGTATTTAATACATTTAACAGTGGAGTGCAAAGATATGGGGTATCTGTCAGTCTCACCATACACAAGATCATTTGGTGTTTGTGGCGATACACCCAAGAACTTCTTTAAAGCAAATAAATGGACCTTTTCGCATTGCGCAGCAGCAGTATCAAGACCCCAAAGTTCAGCCCCATATTGTAACATAGGTAAGATTTGGGCATCAAACAGTTTCAAAAACAAGGCAAGAGATTCATTGTTCAGCATCGACAACTTCTTCATAATACATAGCAGTACATTTTTGGCTCAGCAAGCAATATCTTTACAAGCAAAAGTAAAACTTAAACGCGTAGAGAAATATATACTCAAATACTTGTATACATTAACAACAGGCATACTTACCGAATTATTTGTCCATTTTTCTCTAGCAGAGAGGTAGCCGCCCTTTCTGAAAACGATTATGTTACTTTTACTCATATTTATTTTCAACTGGAGCGAATCAGCGGCCCTCTGCAAACTATTTAACTGAGTTTGGAGCCCTATTACTGTCTCTGCTATTAATGCAACGTCATCAGCCAGAAGTAGGATAAATATTTCCATAGCATCTCTTATCAAATGGGCGCCATGTCTTCCGAAGTTTATCACTTCCAAAGTCAGCTCATTAATGAATAAAGAAAACAAAACTGGGCTGCAAACATCACCCTGTTTAACACTAGATGTACAATTGATATAATCTGTTAAAGCAGCACCACATCGCACCCTTGCCTTTACACAGTCATACATACTCATTATGCATTTATACATCTTTCCACGAATACCATTTTTTAATAAAATGGGCCAAAGTAAAGTTCTGTTCACAGAATCAAATGCTTTCTCAAAATCGATGAAAGCAACATACAATTTACGATTCAGACAAAACTGTTTTTGGACGAAAGCTAATAATGTAAACATATGGTCTATGGTGGAATAATGTTGTTTAAAACCAGCTTGAAATTCGCCTGTAATATTATTATCCTCAACCCAAACTTGAAGTCTTTTATTAATAATCGTGCTATATACTTTACTGCACACATTACACGCGATATTCCTCTGTAGTTGTTTGGATTTGTAACATTGCCCTTTTTG
>JAMYXO010003485.1:0-2500 GCA_033310375.1 Conus canariensis | reverse complement strand
GAAGGAGAGGGGGCGGGGGGACGCGGGGGCAGACTGTGTATTAGGCTCGTCAAGTCCGGAGGGATCCAGGTGGATATTGGAGATAAAAGTGGTAAGCTACACGCGACAATGTACACCGTGTGGCCACTCGTATTTCACACCATATTAGCGGCATTCCTCCTGTCGCTCTCCACCCCCATCCTCCCTCCAATCCTCCCACACTCTCCTCCTCCAGATATATAGTGTATTATTTATTTTGAATCGTTGGGTATTCATTATTGTATATCTATTGATAATTATGCACGTCTGTGCTGTGTTTTCTTTCGTACATTAGCGGACCATCTTTTTTTATCTTTGAAGAGTCGACGAAAAAAGAAAGCCACTGACATTGTGCTTATTCCTTTCCCTCAATAGATAACATTTTGTTCCTTCTCTCTCTCTCTCTCTCTCTCTCTCTCTCTCTGTGTGTCTGGCCACCGTTGTCCCTACACCAGCAACTCTTTTTCTGCCTACACCCTTCACTTTGTCCCTCAACTTCCCTCTCCCTGTGTTTCCCAACCCCTCCTAGTCTCCCCTCCCCACCCACTGCACCCCATCCCACTCATACCCTACACCGCCCCCCCTCCCCCCCCCCCCCCCATCCTCTCTCCAGCCCTCTCCCCCCTTTCCTCCTCTGTCTCTTCTTCTCATCTTACCAGAAATCGCCTCCCCTGTCGCCAGGGGTCCAACAAGCGCAAGCTCGTGGGAGAGGGATGGAGAAAGGAAGGGTGGGGAGGGGGGACGTGGGGGTGGGGTGAAAGAAAGGAGGATGGGGAGCAGGGTGTTGAAGGGGTGGGCAGGGGGGGGGTGGTGGTGGCGGGGAGGAGGGGCCTTTCTTTTGATACCTATGCGTCACCTGTTACCTACCCGCCTCATTAGCGTCCTTAGCTCATCAACGATCCGCTTAATCACCGGTCTGATGTCCGCCTTATGACGTGTCCTTTGTAGCGGGCGGTACGGGATGGTGTGGCGCGGGCCCTAGCCGGTTAATTTGGATATGAAAGTCGCACGTGTTGTTGGCCGTCGTTCAGGTCGGTCGCTCTGTTGTCCGGGTGGCTGGTCACAGTGGGTGCTGACGTGTGTGTGTGTGTGTGTGTGTGTGTGTGTGTGTGTGTGTGTGTGTGTGTGTGTGCGCGCGCGCGCGCGCGCGTGTGTGCGTGCGTGTGTGTGTGTGCGTGCGTGCGTGCGTGCGTGTGTGTGTGTTGTGTGTGTGTGTGTGTGTGTGTGTGCGTGCGTGCGTGCGTGTGTGCGCGTGCGTGCGTGCGTGCGTGCGTGCGTGTGTGTGTGTGTGTGTGTGTGTGTGTGTGTGTGTAAGGGATGGCAGGAGGGGGTAGGGGCTACAGGCAAGGTATGGGATGTAGGGTGTGGAACAGGTAGGAGTGAGCAGTGCATGTGTGAGGCAGGGTGGATAGGGGAGGGAAGTGAAAGCTCAAGCGATGTCGATGTGTTACATCTGTGCGGGCCTTGTTCTTGTCGTTGTAATTCTTGTTGTGTTGTTGCTGTCGTTGTCATTGCTGTTGTCGTTGTTGTGGTAGTGGTGATGGTGATAGTGTGTGTGCGTGAATGCGTATGTCCGTAAGCGCGAGTGTGTTTGCATGCATGCGTCCGAGCGTGCGTGAGTATGTGCGTGTGTGTATGTGTGTCCGTGCGAGTTTGCGTACGCGCGTGTGTGTGTTTTGTGCATGTGGTCAGGTATGTGGGTTAGTAACCTGCAATGCAGACATCAGTTCGGTGGTAGTTGAATGGGGAAGTCAGTTTACAGACACGCAGATAGAAACGTAGTCAAGCCTAGGCAAGTAATTCGAAACTTAGAAAGTAGGTGGGTAAGTCGGTTGGAAGGTAAGTAGGTAAGCGGGGTAGGTTGAAACATGGACAGGTAGACAGGCAAGGCGCACGTTCCAATCTTGGTAGATAGGTAGGTAAATACGAAGGCAGATGGGCAGAGGAGAAGGTAGATAGGTAAGTGAGTGGTTAGGCTGGGAGGCACGTAGGCAGGTAGAAGAGGAGGTTGATGGTTGGAAGGTACGCAGACGGGTAGGCAGGAAGGTAGGTAGGTAGGTAGGTAGGTAGGTAGGTAGATAGGTAGATAGTTAGATAGGTAGGCAGACAGGTAGGTAGGTATGTTGGAAGGTAGGTAGGTTGATAGGTAGGTATGTGGGTAAATAGGTATTTAAGTAGGTAAGTAGATAGGTAAGCAAGCAGGTAGGCAGGTAAGTAAGTAGGTAGATACTAAGGCAGATAGGTAGGTGGACTGGTGAGTAGGTAGTAGGTAGGTAGGTAAGTAGGTAGGTAGGTATGTAGGTTGTAGGTAGGTAAGTAGGTAGGTAGGCAGGCAGGCAGGTAGGTAGGTATGTAGGTAGGTAGTAGGTAGGTAGGTAGGTAGTAGGAGGTAGGTAGGTTGGTAGGTAGTAGGTAGGTAGGTAGGTAGGTAGGTAGGGAGTAGTAGGTAGGTAGGTAGTAGGTAGGTAGGTAGGTAGGTGGT
>JAMYXO010003484.1:0-20039 GCA_033310375.1 Conus canariensis | reverse complement strand
CTTTTTCCCTTGAAAAATCGGGTTTTTCCTTTGTCTGTTTTTGGACATTGAGATGTTTATCTCCTGCAGGGTGTGTGGGTGGGGTGTGTGTGTGTGTGTGTGTGGTGTGTGTGGGGTGTGTGTGTGTGTGTGTGGCGGTATGAATGAGCTACCTTATGGCAGGTCCGGACTAAAACTTTGTACCACTGTTGAGTTTTGCTTTCCGGGGTGGGCCCATTGCAAATATACAGCACGTCCCCTGTTTTAAAGAGTCCATGATAAGATGTTTTTTAATCATGCGTGCATTATAGTGCTAGTGTACGGTCTGTGCGAACCTTTTTTTGTATGTGGGTGTGATGGTTTGTTGGCTTTTTTTTTTTTTTTTTTTTTTTTTTTTTTTTTTTTTTTTTTTTTTTTTTTTTTTTTTTTTTTTTTTTTTTTTTTTTTTTTTTTTTTTTTTTTTTTTTTTTTTTTTTTTTTTTTTTTTTTTTTTTTTTTTTTTTTTTTTTTTTTTTTTTTTTTTTTTTTTTTTTTTTTTTTTTTTTTTTTTTTTTTTTTTTTTTTTTTTTTTTTTTTTTTTTTTTTTTTTTTTTTTTTTTTTTTTTTTTTTTTTTTTTTTTTTTTTTTTTTTTTTTTAAAAAAAAAAAAAAAAAAAAAAAAAAAAAAAAAAAAAAAAAAAAAAAAAAAAAAAAAAAAAAAAAAAAAAAAAAAAAAAAAAAAAAAAAAAAAAAAAAAAAAAAAAAAAAAAAAAAAAAAAAAAAAAAAAAAAAAAAAAAAAAAAAAAAAAAAAAAAAAAAAAAAAAAAAAAAAAAAAAATAAACGGTTTTACTGTCAAATAAGCGAAAGGGGCCCGTCCTATACGCCTTTGCAAAATATTAAGTAAAACAACTATCCGAACAAATAGGTTCTTTTTTTTTTGGTGTGTGTCTGAAAATCAGCACGTGCAGGTGTGTGGTGTGGGGGCGCGCGCTGTGTGTGGGGTGTGGGTGTGTGTGTGTGTGTTGTGTTCCATGTCTTACGTATGAATGAGATGTTTTTCAGTGGAGGTTGGGTTACTAGTCCTATGACAATGGGGTGGTACCGGGAGGGAGAGAGAGAGCTGCGAGGGCTGGGGTACGGGGGGGAGAGAGAGAGCGAGCGGGGGGGGTCCGGGAGAGAGAGCGAGGAGGGGTAGGGGAGCGAGCGCGCGGGGGGATACGGGCGAGAGAGAGAGAGAGGGGGGGTACGGGAGTGCGAAGGAGAGAGCGAGAGGGGGGGTACGGCGAGGAGAGAGCGAGAGGGGTAGGGTGAGGAGAGGGGGGTTAGGAGAGAGAGGGGGGTACTCCGGGAGGAGAAAAAGCGAGCGGGGGGGTCGGGAGAGCGCGGAGAGAGGGGGGTAGGGAGAGAGAGGGGGGGTACGGTGAGGCGGAGAGGAGGGGGGGTGGTACGGGAAGGAGAGAGAGAGAGGGGGGGGTACGGGAGCGAGAGCAAGAGAGAGAGGAGGGTACGGGGGAGTAGAGAGCAACCTGAACATGTGTATTTTAGATTATGTTTTTTAATTGGAGAAATGTGGGTGTATATATCTATGAACCTGCTAGTAAATTTAACATGTGTTAACGCCTTCTACAAGAAAATGGTAAATTACAATACTTTTTCTTGGCGGCAGAATAGACTGGGGAGGGGAAGGGGGGGAGGGTGGAGAGGGAGAGAGCGAGGTCATCACAAAGCAATAGAAGCAGTAATGAATAACCTGTTAAACATGAGTGAGCATACTAACTCTTCAGTGAGCGCGTGGGGGTGGGACGGGTAGGGGTGGGGAATAGGGGGGGAGCGGAAACACATTTCTCGACAACTTGTAGTAGGTGAAAAATGTTAATCTCTTCAGAACTTTAGAGATACATCAGGTTGGGAATGGAAGTCTGCTGTAAAGTGTTTATGTCGGAAGGGGGGGGGGGGGGGGGTGTCCGGACCCTTAACATCTACTCTGCCTTTACTGTGCTAGGTGTGGTGGGGGGTAAGGGGTGTGCAGGTGACGGAACGGCAGAAGGAGGACAGGTGCCGGAAACAAGGGACGCCGCCGTCAAGAGACACACGGCCGACGTGGAGATCTTATTATTATCACCTGGCCGGAGCAAACCGGCACGCTGGGGACTCTCTTTCCGCACTAGGCAAGAGCACTCTTAGCGAACACTTCGGTACACTCTCGGAACGCTGTAGGCTACACTCCTCGTAACCCTTTGCCGCGTGCAAATATATACTAGCATGACGGGACGCAAAGATGGGACAAGCAGGCGCGGCCACACATGAGGCTGCGCGACGGGCCAAATGACCAAAATTAGTATGATCTGGCAGCATTTGCCGTAGTCTAGACGCCGTCGTCCAAAGTCTCCACACCATATAGACATAGATGAACACCATCAGAACCAGGCAATAAAATGAATCAAGTCCATTTGATATTCTGTGGCAGTTGAAACGTTATTGAGATTACAAGCCGAGAAAGAACCCTTTTAAAGAGCTTAGTATATTACCATTATTTCGATGAAAAATACCAACCGCATGATTCTTTTGTACGCGTGAAAAGACTATGCACTTTCCATATAAATACCTATAAACATTTCATTCTCTAAAGAAGCATCAAGCAGAGCACTTTGCGTTAACAAAGATTATCGAACAAAACTCTTTATCGTCCTTGGCCCGGGCCATGATGCATAGACCCCGAATCGATCCAACGTTTTATTCCGTTGAAACGTCTCAGTGATACTTTTTCTAAATATTCGCCTTGCACTATCATCGAAAAGGAGTTATTAAAATGATTTCGATTGGGAAAATTCCGAATTTCATGAAACGACCTTTATATCCCGCATCGACAATCAACCGCAGGCGACTCGATCAAGGGGCCGGCGCCGACAGTCATTTTCGAATAGTTGCAAGCAAGTCAGAAGATCATCTGCATGCGATATACGAAATGAGAGCTTCTGGGCCTTTACATTTCCAAATGGCCATCCTGTGAATCTATTGATTAGCTCATACTTTTTGTGAAATCAAAGAATTATTTACAGTTTGTCCGTTCGGACAATTAAACATGGCGCCCAAGATTACTTTGGTCGAAAATACCAGTTTTTAGTGAAAATATGGGCTTCATCAGTCCAACACGATTCGTAATGAAATAAAAATGCATTAATTTTTGTGACTACAGCGACGTATACACAACTAATATAGGTTTTGAGGTATTCATGATATAAAGAAATATACCAGTCAAAATGCGATCCACTCTGATCAAGGGAGTAAGGGGCAGAAAATCTATGACACAACTCTCGTTTATGAGGCGTGACCAAGCAATAGACAATGTTAGCCACCGGCTACACCTCATTAGCAAACATCACACAGTTTATACCACACCACTATTACCCCCCTCCCCGGCCTTCAACAAAGGCCAACGAAACAGGGAAATTCCAGAAACCCTCGCGTAGCGCGTACTGAAATCTTCTACCGAAAACCCATTCAAAACGAACGAACGTTGAAAGGACTAAGGATGATCGACTACTCAGTCTGTCAAGGAATGGCGTTATATTCAAAATTGTCTTCTTCTTGGAATGTAGATCCAGGTTATATAATTATAATGTTTTGATCAATCAGTTTCTGTTATGATTTTATTGTGGTTTGCAATTAATTTCACTGAGATGTTGCTTAGACACTCGATATCAGCTAACACAACAGTAAAATCTTGCCTTTCAAGCAAAGTTTAAGAAAAAAAAAGAACATTTCTCAGTTACTGATCGCATCAGTACATGAAAAAGAAAGTGATCTGGCCTTTTTATGTCTACAAGAAAAACTTGAACAAGAGAGATCAATATAGTAGAAGGGATGTGTTTACGTCAATCTTCTTATTTTTAACGAAAAATAGAATGTAAGACGTTGTCCGTCACCCCCCAGATTGTAGCCGGAACAAGCCAAGCTGTGCTCCAATGTTTTCTCTCTTTTGACCTCACTTTTAGCATTTTTCATGCCAAAATGAAAACAATCCGAGGACAATATTGGACAGTTCAACATTTATGGATCTTTGATAGTGATCCTTCTATTAAGGAACTTGGACTGTTTTGTTCAGTGACGAGGATGATGTCAGACGGTGCTAGTTATTTCGGCCTAGGAAATCACGTGATTGAAAGCTGGCCTCCCTCAGTTCCACTGTATTGATGTTTTTCTCCCTTCATCACTTTGTTATTAATGCTTCCCTCTCTGAACTCAGGATTTTGTCAGTGATGTCAAAGCTGTTCCCAGCTTTAAAAGAAATGGATTACTTTGAATAAGTTGCCGCTTGCACCGACGACAAACTGACGTTCTCGTGCTCTCCAAATCAGCTCAGTCTACCTTTTCCATTGATACTTCTTTCCTCTAGGGTGTAACTCGGTGTGACATTGATTCGCTTTTTTTAAAAGCCAGTGTAACAAGTTTGTAAGACGATCTCTGGAACAATCCGTAAGATGTTCCAAAGACACTTCTTTCATGAGACATCAAACTTGGTTAGTAAAGTTCTTCAAGCTGAACCTACTGCAACAGTTCTTGGTGGCTCACAAGTTAGTATCAATAATTCCAGACGATTCAGAAATGCCGTTGCCAGGTGTTGCAAAGCATTAAACGTCCACCATGTCCTCTCTGATGCAGTCCCTCCACTGGGTTCACAATCGATCGCTTAGCTGAAGTTTTCTCTTGTTATCTTCGTTTCTGGATCCGGCCAAAAATATCTCTAGACATCTCAATTAACCAATCGGACCCTATGTTATGCCGACCAGCGCCTCTTGCGGATAGCTTTGTCGACAAATTTATGGTTAACGTTCACCTCTACTTCAAGGACCCACTGTTGGATACCTTCCCATCAGTGTCAGACCCATATTACACTTATTCAAATCTGCGTTAAAAACAAATTTCTTTCATCCAGTGAAACTCCTAATCCAGGTTACTAAAGTGCTGGTGGGTTTTTTGGTGAACGGTGAGTGCCTAGTTGTCATTAAGATTCAATAGTTGGTCAAAATCTGATAAATTTAGGTTACCATTCCCATTTTCTTCTCAGTTAATCCCACCCATCAATGATTAATTTAGATAATACGTATTTATATACTGAATTCTCAAACATTAGTTTTGTCAAGGTGGGGAGACTCTATCGCTAGTCGATGAAGGACAGGTGTTTTACAGTTCAGTTGTTTAGATTTTTCACAAAACCTACGTAAGTCTTTTCTTCTTTCTTTATATCTGTCTGTTGTGTCTCTTTTCTCTTCTTTCTACCCCCTTCATTCCCTTCTTTCTTCTTCTCTCTTCTTCTTGTCTTTCTTCTGTGACCATCTGATTCATAGGTGAAGATGATGTAAGTATGCGCTAGAAGAGTTCGCAGTAAGGGAGTCTTGGTTCGGATGATTTCGCCAGTAAAGAACGTGCTGGATCAAGTGAGAATGAACGGAAGCTGCATGCTTCCTGTTTGTGGTTACGCGTGTTTGGGCCCGTATTGCTCGCCTTCTTCACTGAAAAATATCTCTTAACCAACCCCCTTCAGCACAGTCATTGGAATAGTGAGAGGCTTGACTTATGGCATTGCCGCAGCAGACGGTAATACATGCTATTGTTATCTGTTAGCTTGGTTCTATGTGTTCGCGTATTATCCATTGGAATGGGGGTGGGGAAGGGGTGAGGATGTTCCTTATCTTTGTTTGCGAACCCTGTCCAAACAATAAATGACGAAATACCTGAAAGGCTGGGGGTTTCGTGCGGAGTTGTGTACTGAATGTACGATTGGAACCTTCATGAGGCTTTTGATCCCCCAGTAGAGAAGGATTTAGGGGTGTTGGGAGGAGCGGGGCTGTTGTAATGGGGGGGAAGGGGGGGGGTGTGGTGGCATTTGAATGGTGGAGGTTGTGGATAATGTCTGTGACGTACGGGACGTGAGGTTATGGAGGGGGGGGGGGGACGGTGGTGGAGGGTGGAATCGTCTGTTATAAAGCACATTGATAGTAGCGACTTATATTAACGGGACAAGTTTAAAAATATCTTCGTGCACAGTTTAAATGTAAACCTGTGGTGACTGGGACTTTTTTCATATCTCTTTCATTGTCCGAATGTTGAGCGTTGGGAATAGGGGAATAATATTGGCGAGGTTTTGGTGGGAGCGCGATGCGAGAGGAGGCAATCGAAGTCTATCTTTTTTGTTCAGTGTCATTTTCGGTGATATGCTGATCTAGAATCTAAATGATGGTATCTAACCCGCCAGTACGAGTTTTTTGTATTTGGCTAGATTTTGTAAGGTTTAGGGTCTCACATCGCCCAAATCGTTTATAAACTCATTGGATATAATCAATCCCTGCAACTGAAGAAACTTGTTTTATGCATTGAGTATGTTACAATTCTGACAATTTATATAAAATATTGTGTGTGCTGCTCACATTTACGCCACCAAATGCCCGATTTCACAGTGTACAAATGACTATGTCAGCTACCAATACATGACAACAGGGGTATATCATATTGGATTGGTGGAATACTGTCAAAGTACAATAGTCTGATTACATACAAGTATCATATATTTATTTATCTGATCTGTTAGTGAGAATACACATAAAAAATCAAAAATTCCCACAAGAAAAACACTTCGGTTGACGTTATGGAGCGAGCCACAACACAAATGCTTAATTTTGCTAGTTCCATATTGTATACTTCGATACCTTATATAGTGATATTTACAGTGTGATAATTCAGACCATAGCAACTTTACAACGCAAACAACACAATGAGCAAGACAAGTTAAAACCGTTGCTTGAACAATTTGGTTTCTTGGTAATTGCTTGTGCCATTTTAGTATATAATCAATAAGAGAATGCGTGTGCGTGGGGCGTTGTTGTTTCCTATTGATAGTGTATGTGAGGGGGGCGTTGTGCGGCGATCGCTTATATGTTGTAATTGCTGGTATGTTATTGAATATGCTCTAAGTCATCTTTGGACATTCACACCCAAGTCTCATCCACCACACCACAACCACACACACAAACAAAACACAACCCCACCAAACAACCAACCACAACGGCGGCGCGCGGCGCGCGAGGAGAGAGGATGAGAGAGAAGAGAGTGGAGAGAGCGTGAGAGAGAGCGAGAGAGAGAGCAAAAAGGAAAAATAGAGAAAAAGACCAGGAACTGGCCAGGGGATGAGTAAACTGAAATAGAAGAGAAAAGGACCGGCTCTCTACATTGAGAATGCATAATAATGAAATGTCACTAGATGTGAAGAGATGGATTGCAGGCAGTCGGATAAGTAGGTAGCTTACAACGTGGTGCATCAAATGCTTATCTTATTTTATTTTCTTTCTATTTTTTTTTCTACATTTTCGCGGTTTTTCTCTATTTAGTTTGTGTTTTTATTTTCTTTTTCTTTCTTTTTTCATTCTATTTTTTTGTCTTTTTTTTCCTTTTTGTCAGTCTGTCTGTAGTTGTTGTTGTCGTCTATCGTTGATGTTGATCGTGTTCTCTGTGGTGTCGGTTGTTATGTTGTCTGTCGTTGTCTGTCTGACTGTTGTAGTGTGTTGTCTGTTTGTTGGCTTCTTTTTTTCTCGTCTCTCTCACTCTCTCTTGCTCTCCTATTTAGGCAACATCTTTTTTTCTTCTTCTCTATCTCTTTTTCTTTCTTTTATATTCTTCAACTCTTTCTCCAGCGAAACACGAGTAATACAAGCTGTGGTTGTGTTGACAGTGACGGTGACAGTAGGAGGCGATTATGATTGTCTGGACAATTACTGGAAGTGAGACCCCCTGTGCGGCAAGAGATGGTCATAATAATGCAGAACATTGCTTTATCATACTTAACAAAGGTTGCGGTGCAGTGTGACGTGAGATTTTGTGGGAGTTTTGCCAGGATTCGTTTCGTGACTGGCATAGGGAAGGGCCTACTGAGTACGGTAGGGGTCTGTTTGTGGTTGATCAGGGGTCCTTATCAACCTTCGTGGGTTGTTGTAAACTGCGAAGGGAACCATCTGCGTTCCACATACCGTAGCGTACGTTTGCTTTTTTGGTGATTAGGGGAGGTGGGGGGTGGGGGGGGGGGGTATATAAGACGAGTCCAGGCTACTTAGCTGGGCGGCTTGTTGTTACAGAGGCAGCATTTGGCAGATTTGTGCGCTGCCATTAAACTCTTGGCGGATAGTTTTGTCAGAGGAGCCAGAGTGGCTTCCGGAAAGAAAAAGGACAATTTGGTTAGGTATTTGTGCCAGAAGAACCTGTTGGAAAAAAATGCCCGACCTGTTTTACTCTGTTCACAGGAAATGGTCCTCTGGTCAGTAGGATCACCCGTAGTAGTCTTTTTTGTGGAGAAACCACACAAACAAACACAACACAACCAAACCATAAAACCCACAAATCACACGAATAGTGGATAGACGTTCATGAAGGACCACCACAAACCCCCACACCCACACCACAACCAAAACAGTCTATTTTAGAGCGCGCCCACAAACTGCCGGCGTCGTCACTTTTAGTGCCCAGATAACACAAAAAAACAACAAACCACAACACCACCAACACATCAGAATCTATATTGAGACAGACCAGTCACAAAACACCCACAACAAATAACAACAGCACGCTGCCGATGACAACGGCCCAACACACACACGCACCACAAACAACCCACACACACAACCACACCCACCCACACACAAAACCACACACAGAGAAGAGAAAACATGTTGACAGGTGCCTGTCAGCAATCTGTCAAAGGACAGTAGTGATCGTTGCTGCAGTGGCTCCACGCGTGCAGTATATGGTTATGGTTGATCTTTGACATAATACAAGGATAAGTACGACAAAATCGAAGGTTGACGGACACAACTGGTCTGCATTGACAGGTTGTTTTGTTGATGTTGTTGTAGTTTTTTAATTGTTTGATTGTTTTTTTTAAGTTATGTTTAGTATCTGAACTGCGATTAACGCTACGGTCACATCTGCCTATACCGTCTTTGTAACACACCGCCATAAGTAGTGGAGACTGAGTTTGTGGAAAACCCAACAGTGCTTACTAACATGAAGAAAGTTTATAGTCTACTAACAGTGTCAAAAACTGGGACCAGAATGAATGAGATCAAGTGTAACTTGTAATAAATATCTACGAGGGCGCCCTATATCTGCCGAAAACCCGGTTGGCATTTCAATTTGTCGTTGCAAAATTTGATGTCTTACTGTTAATGGTAAATTGATTTGCTTATCAAGACGGGATATTCTGGTAAAAAACCCCCCCCCAAATGTACGAGTCTGCGCGTTTCTTCATAAAACCGAGGTATATGACATTGGAGTTCTTTCGTTATAGTAAAGATCTTTTGGCGGAGGATTCTGTTTGTTTGTTTGTTTTTTCCTTAGATTTCGTTTTTCGCGTTATCGAAATTGCAATAAGCGAATTTGCTTAAATGGATGGAGTACTGTTGCACTACTGATTTTCTTCTGTCTTTAAGCACACACGAAAGAGCGAGAGAGAGAGCGAGAGAGAGAGAGAGAGCGAGAGAGAGAGAAGAGACAGACAGACGACGACAGCCAGACAGAAAGGACAGACAGTACAGAGGCAGAGAGAGGAGAGACAGCGAAGCGGAGAGGAGATGACAGAGAGAGACAGAAAAGCGAGAGACAGAGAGCGAGACGAGACGACAGGCGAGACAGCGAGAGACAGCGAAGAGCGGGAGACAGAGACAGAGCGAGAGAGACAGAGCAAGAGACCGAGAGGGACATAGAGACAGAAGATAGCAAGAGAAAGAGGCAGAGAGGAGACAGAGAGAGACACAGAGAGCAGACAGAGAGAGGAGAGCGAGAGAGCGCGACAGAGAGAGAGAGAGAGAGAGCGAGAGAGTAGTGGGGTCCAGGAACGGTGTCGCACACACAAGGAACCAAAACGCACCTATTAGGCCTTTTTACTGTGATTTTAACTGGGTGAGATGGGCACCGTACATGTCAAGCGAGATCTCGCATTTGAGGTATAAATGCGAATTGATTTCGTTCTTGAGCTCTCATCTTTTCTCTTATTCTCACATCTCTTTCTCTACTATCTTTTTCTTTCCTCTATCTCTTTCTGTGAGTGTCTGTGATTGAGTGTGTGTGTGTGTGTGAGTGTGGCTTGGGAACTCAAATTGCCAGAACGTAATACGAGTAGTCGGGTTCAGGAGCCGTGCGGTGCGCTCTAGACGCAGATCCAGAATTAAAGGACGCAGGAGTATGAAAACTGCTATACCAACTGTATTGGCGAAAAGGATAAATCTAGTTTGTATCTTTGATTTTACAATTATAGAGATTATAAGGCAGTGAAGAATCACACCAGCTGGAGCCGATGAAGAGTTGATAAAAATTGAGATTTCACAATATTGTGGCTTTTTGGATAGTTTAATAATTCAACATGTCAAGCGGAGTATTATTCATCGATTGATTATGTGTTAAACGTTGGTTGATATTTGGACATTGAATATCAACACATTATCCAGCCTATTGTATAATTATGATAGATAAGTGTTTTCCTGTCATGGTGGATATTTTGGACAGTAAAAGAATAAACAGCCACACGAAGTGCTTTTAACATATCGTTTGCTACAGTGTTTTAAACTAATGGAGCATTATAATGGACCGTCATCTTCCCCAATGCAACCGAAGTGAATTTTTATCTCGTTTGATAAGTGAATAAAAAGAAACGGTGATTATAATGGCGATCACTTCACACCAGAACCGAAGTGCTTTTTATTATGTTATTGAATCCTGTGTTTTCTAGACTGGATGCTTATTTGGACGGGGCATGCATCACACCTGCACAGAAGAGCAGATTATATTCATGTATGATATGTGTTTTAATAGTCTCGGAGCTTATTTGGAGAGACTGATATAACCAGAAAGAAAGAAGTGCTGTTGATCGGGGTGGTTCTTTGACAGTTGAGACCAGACTAGCAAAAAACTATTCAGTTGTGTATTTTTCTGTGATTGCAAGTCGGAGGTCTGGACGAGGACATTCGAGGATTTGAGCGATATTTCAGCTGTCTCTGAGGATTGCTAAGAATCAGTGGAGGCATAATGTCAGTTATTGTGACGAGGCCGAGGGGCATTTTTACTGTAGGAGAATTTATTACATTCACTGCGATGCTACTCCTTAAATTTTATAAGAGTCTATTTGTAAGGCGCGCCCCAAAGGAAAATGTCTCGCAAGCCTGCGAGCGACGACGAGGCTACGATTAAAGATTTCCGTGCAGGGATGGACGAGACAAGATCACAATTTTATCCTACTTGAGTTCAAAATCTCAAGAGCGTGGACAGTCACTTTGGGGTGCAGGTGGACGACTTCTCCGCTGGCAAGTGATGGCTGACATGCCGATATTTATAGGCGTGTTATATGATTGAGGATGTGCATAGGACCAGCGCCTGATAATGTTTGGTTTTAAGAAAGATTGGTCAAGCATGATAATAGGTAAGTGACGATAGTAATTGTTATCTGCGGGGGGATCTGGGGGGGGGGGGGGGGGGGGTGTTGAGGTGCGTGCGTACTTACAGGAGGTGTGAGTGTGTAAATGTGTGTGTGAGTGAGTCGAGTGTGTGTGTGAGTGTGTGTGTGTGTGTGTGTTGTGTGAGTGTTTGCAAGTGTGTGTATGTGGTATGTTAGGTGCTCCGTGTGTGTGTGAGTGTGAGTGTGTGTGCGGGCGGCGGCGCGCGCGTGTGTGTGAGAGGTAGTGAGCATGTGTGTGTGTGCGCGGCATGCATGCATGAGCGTCATGTGAGTGAGCATTTGTTCTTTGCCGCGCCCGTGCGATTCAAGTGTGAGTTAATTGTAATCTGTAAGTATGCACAATAGGGTGTGTGAGTGGTGTTTTTGTGTATGTGTGTGTGGTGTGTGTGTGTGTGTGTGTGAGTTGTGTGATGAGTGAGTGAGTGTGGTGCTGATATCGAGAGCGTAGTGCGCGACATATATTTGCTTATAAGCGTTAGAGATGACATGCATTGTTGATGGATTGTATTCAGCGTTTCAAATATCCTCTAACTTTTCTATTATGCGGCGGGAGCAGACGTTGATTGAAAATGAAATTTTTGGGGAGAAGGCATTGCTGTTTTGACACACCGTCATAGTATGACCCTCATGTCACAGTTTTCAACCAGCGGCAAGGGAGTCATTGCATGCGAGTAACCGGAATGAGAAAACATAGATGCTTGCAAGAAACTGTTCAGGCGCGCATCCCAGCCGGTGCGCAGCAGCTACGATTCTATTACCCCAAGAAGGGAAACAGGTTTTAGCGAACAATGACACAGCGAACCCGGCTGTAAGGAGAGAAAAGGCGGAACTCATGAGTGTATGACGCTGATTTTGCCACAGGTGGGGCATCGTTTGCGAACATCAAGGATACCACTGGAAGAAGCCGGTCCTCCGTAGCAGCCATTACTTGAAGTCGACAGGCAAACAATTTCTACAGTGAAGTCTAGAAGTGACCATATGACGTTGAAGGCACTGATTGCTTTGCCTCCAGTTTACAGAGTCCCGTACGCGCGAACTTGTGTCGGATGTCACATTGAATCAAAAAAAGGACTACAGGCAGAGGACGGGTCAGCCGCAGAGGATGTCACATACTAGTCTTACTGGCCACGTGCGAAGCTACCTGGCGTAGTACTGCTGTTGGCAATCGCACTGACGTGTTAGGATGATTCCGGTGATGACAGGCAGTGTTGTAAAGCCTGCTACGCCGTTTCGAAACCCTTATGCCCCCTTTCTGGCTGCTCCTGGACTTGCCATATATAGTTTTCAGACAAGGACCCATGACAGCAACAGCGTTATAGAATGTGGTAATGAGGTGATCCCGGCGCGGTCATGCAGCAGAAGTGGATACTTTTTTGACCAATAAATCCAAGCTTACTGTGCAACTACTACAAGCAACCCTTAGGAGTACCTGAGGTTACACGCATGTGCAGGTATTTTATCAAGCAAGCCTCAGTACGGACTTTATTTCTAACATTTGCCCCACTTCACTATCTCTACAGACTTCATTATCATTGTCCATTAGTTGAGATTTATCTGTATACTGGATCTGAAGTCGTCATTGATCACTGTCTCTCTCTATGTCTGACATCTGTCTGACTGTCTGTAAGAGTGTGAGCATAAGCGAGGAGCATATGAGAGAGTTAGTATGAGAGAAGAGATAGTGATAGAGAGTAGATAGTGAGTGTTTGTGAGTTAGTGTGATTTGTAACAAGCACAAAGGCAAAAACACCAAATCTAGAATCATCTAACATTATATGTAACATAAGATATCTTGCCCACCATATTAATATCGCAATTGATTTCATCAACCCCCAACCCAATTTGAATAATACAATTTTCAATTTCGTAATGATATAATTTATGTGACCGAATGAAAACTATAATCACTTATGATGTCTGAAGTTCTCAACATCCTCCTTCTACCTCCACTACTCTCTACACAATCATCTACTCTCTCACTCTCTCTCTCTCTATCTTACATCATCAATGTATCTCTTCTCTTTATCTTTCATTCTCTCTCACTCATTACACTCTCTCTCACTTCAAATTATATTAATAACATAATATCATACTCTCTCTTCTCTTTCTATATACTCTATCTTCTCTCATTCTCACTCACTCTCTCTTCTCTATTCACTCTTCTTCTCCACTTTTATACCGCTCTCTTTCTTTCTTCTCTGTCATTAAATCTCAGTTCACACTACCTGATGGCTGCGGCGGCGCGCACACCAACACACCACCCACACACAACCACCACACACACAACACACAATGCAAGGCCCTAGCGCTCTCTCTTCTCTCTTCTCTCACTCTATCATTCTTATTATCTCTACCAAGTCCTTCACATCCATACTTTCTATCTCTTCTCTCTCTCTTTCTCAAATACTCCCACTCATCACTAATTGTCCTTCTGATAGTGTGTGTGTGTGTGTGTGTTAGTGAGAGTGTGTGTGTGAGAGATTTTAATTAAACCGTCGGGTTTTTCCCTCTTGCTAAATTAAGCAGATGTTTAATGAGGTTATTTTGAACATTCTTGCTTTGCATAGTAGGACATCATCTTGGAAACATTGGCAGTCTCTTCTTATATAAATACTTGACTAGGCTCTTGCAATTGTCAGAGTTCCCATTCATATCACACTGTCATTGCCAGACTAGAGTATAATCTCTGTTCTCTGTGTGGTCATGTCTCTCATTTCTCTTACTGTCTTACACACCCCAACCCACACCCCCCACCCACACACCCACCCCACACACACACACACCATACCAGCTGCCATGAAGCGCCCCGCTCGCGGCCCGAACCACCACACCCCCACACACAACAACCACCACACCACCGCAGCCGCCGCACCGCAACGCAGCACGCACGCACGCAATCACCGAACTCAGACGCCGCACGCACCGAAGTCCGACGCCCTCAACAAAAAGACAAACCCCCCACCCACCCACCACCCACCCCCAACCACCCAAAAAACAACCACCCAAGCAACCCCGCCGCACGCCGCTATCGGGAGTCCACCCTTTGCCCCTTCCCCCCCCCCCCCCCCCACCCACTTCTCTCTCTCTATGATTCCTCAGTGTCTACTGTGAGTTGGCAGAGAGTTTGCTTTCTGTTGTACTGTCAACTGTTGTCAGTTATTCTGTCTGTAGATCTTGTTAGTGACTGTCTGTTCTCTATATATCTCTCTGATCTCTGTCTCCTCTGTCTCTGTCTCTGTCACTGACTCTGTCTCTTCTCTCTCTCACACTCTTCTCTCACTTCTCTCTCTTCTCTCTGTGCGTCATCAGCTCGTCCATTGTGTGAGTGTGGTGGGTGTGGAGTGTGTGAGAGTGTGTGTGTGTGTGAGTGAGAGTCTTTGCATGTCTACATGTGTAAAATCTAGTCTCCCTCTTGACTTGATACACATACTATCACCAGATGTTCTCCAACACACACACACACTCTCCACACAACCACAACACCCCACCATTACAGCAAGACATGAAGCGCCCGAGCGCGCAGATACACACACACAACACAACACACACCACAACACACCCCAACAGCAACGAGCACACGACGCAGAGCCACGCAGACGCACTCCCGAATCCAGGAGCCGCACGCGCAAGTAGCACGGCCTAACACACCAGAAATAAAAAACACAAACCACACACACACCACAACCACACGCCCCCCAACAAATGTCCCGCGCGCATAGCGACGCGGCCTTCAACATCCACCCACCCCCCACTCCCCCCCCCCCCCCCCCCCCCGCCCCCCCCCGCCCCCCCCCCCCCCCCCCCCCCCACTTCTTTCTAAAATGTTTCTCAGCTCGGCCCTCGTGTGTCTGGTGTTGGTGGGTTTTTGTTTTGCTGTTTTTTTTTGTTTGTCTTTGTTGCCGTTTATTCTGTCTGCTGTTTTTTGTTCTCTGTTCTGTTTTTTTTTCTCTTTTCTCTCTCTCTGTGCGTCCCCCGTCGTCCTTTGTGTGGTGTGGTTTGTGGTGTGTGGCGGTGTGTGTGTGGTGTGTGTGTGGTGTGTGTGTTTTGTGTTTCTCTCTCTCTTAGCCCGTTGCCTGTGCCTGTTTGGGCTGTCGTTGTCTGTCTGTTGTCTGTCGTTTTTTCTCCCCTTTTTCCCCTTCTCTCTCCCCTTTCCGTGTATATGAGTATTAGGTCTATAGGATCGACTGCTTAAAGTAGACTTATTAACGAGTTCAGTTTGTAAGCGTGACAACTAACTTTCACTGTGCTGATAATCATTCTGGTATTATTGATATTCATCTTACTATACAGCCGTAAACAAATTCATGAACACTTTCCAGTCACGTTAAACCATAATCCTAGTTAACTTTGCCTGAAAGAAAAACGACTTTTCAGTTGGAAATATAGCCTACCGCACAGAGTTCCATACTTGTAAACACTTTGCTCGTCTACTAGCACTTACCCCAGACAGTGATGTCACGCGAATGTGTGTCTGGGCATCTTATCTCGAAGGCCACGGCATGATTCTCAGTAACATGTTTTTGGAGAATGGAGGCTGAGCTAATAGAAAGGATGATTGATGTCTTGAAGTGGCAATCTTCGTCAAACTGTAATCCCCTTTAACGTAGCTGTTTACACACGTTATCGAGGTCCCGACTCCCAACACCTCATTAACTAAAATCCTCCCATGAGGCTTTCTCCCTATGAAATATGATACGGTTTTCAAACGTAGTTCGCCGAAAAAACACTTGAATTCACTTATAAAGAAAATACAAAAAATCTCAAATGAGTCAATAAATTGAAAAAGTTTTTGAAATTTCTGACTTGACTTACCTTTGGCATTTAACTACAACGTCACAAAGGGCAAACTAAATGATTTAAACTACGATTTTGCCAAGGGCAAAAAGATTTTCTGAAACATGAGCTCACCTTCGGCATTGAACCAGGATGTCACAAAGAGCAATGTAAATTGCGTAAACTAGGATTTTACCGAGGGCAAAATAAATTTGAAACACGAGTTCCCCTTTGCTAAAATGGTCATATTAATTTAGAGGTCTGTGTGCACTGACATAAAGAAGGCGTGCTATTGTTCAATGCTGTGTAAGCTTATAAATTTGAGGGACGTGCTAATACGTAAAACAAAATTGACTGAAACACAAAGCGAACCAACAATAGAAAGAAAGCGACAAAATAAAAGAACTTACCGTAACTTAAAACCCGAGAAGCTGAGCAGACAGCTGAAGGGTAGGGGTAGGGGTAGGAAGGGGGTGGGGAAGGCATGTTCTCTGGTGCAGAACGGACTTGTTTCAGTCCAGTGACCACTCATTTACCTCTCTGACCCACTTTACTTAGCCAGTAGTGTACCTTAGTACTTGAAGTGCTCCGTGCGACCTGTCGAAGAAACACGACAAAAATAATTGCCTGATCATGAAATTCATCCAGTTTAGTACACATTTGCTGTTCATCATTTTATGTCTGGATGACTTACAGAACAAGCAGTTTGCATTCTGCTGATCAGAAAAGAGAAATGAGTAAAAAGGGTGTAAGTATTAGCAGTCAAAACGCACATCGTCGGTGTCCCTGCCAGACCTCGTATCTGCATTTTCATAGTTTTGAGAAAATCGAAAAAGACTTTTAAAAAATCCACGTTCTCTGTTTAAGTTATATTTTTCATTCCCTGCATAGAAAACTGATGCCAAAAATGGTTCATATAGATTTTGAAAACCACAGGTACCTTTATACAGAAATATAAGTGAAAATGTGTAGATACGAGTTTTTGCACGAAAACCTGTGAACAAAAATGAGCACATACTAGGTTTTGCAGGACTGTCCTTTAAACTGAAGTGACATAAATGAAGCATTCAGAAGACATAATAATGTCTTCTGGATGGTTAGTTTTTATGTCATGCATGCTGAACTTTAATAACAAGTCGCATTTGAAGGAAATCTCTTTTTCAAACATAGTTTAACAGAAAAAAAGTTATTTTGATTGCGCAGTGTAGACTATCAATGATTATCAATGATAATAAAAGCAAAATGCGTCTAGTCAGTCTTGTGGTGTGTGTGTGTGTGTGTGTGTGTGTGTGTGTGTGTGTGTGTGTGGAGAGAGAGAGAGAGAGAGAGAGAGAGAGAGAGAGAGAGAGAGAGAGAGAGAGAGAGAATCAAAAACATGCACAACATCCGAACCTGACCGAAAATTGTGTTGTCTTGCCAAATGATTCAACAATCTTTATTACAGAAATATCAGCCAGAATGAAATTTTCAGAAATCAACACAGTCTACACATCTGTACGCCGCCAACACTGCGGCCAGTAAAGAATGAAATTTTCAGAAATCAATGTAGAACTACACATCTGTACACTGCCAGAACCTTGGCCAGTAAAGAATGAAATTTTCAGAAATCAATGTAGAACTACACATCTGTGCACTGCCAGAACCTTGGCCAGTAAAGAATGAAATTTTCAGAAATTAATATAGAACTAAACATCTGTGCACCACCAGAACTGTGGTCAATAAAAAATGAAATTTTCAGAAATTAATATAGAACTAGGTAGGTAGCCCTAACAACCGGACAGTTGCTAAGGGCGTAATTCCCGGACGAGCTACAGTATTCTCTGTCTTGTCCGGGAATTATGCCCCTAGCAACTGTCCGGGTGTTAGGGCCACCTACCCTCCACATCTGTGCACCACCAGAACTGCGGTCAGTAAACCGATGAAATTGTCAGAAATTTATATAGAACAACACAATCATCTCAGCTTGCACCGCCAAAACTGCGGCCAGTAACAAAATGAAATGTTTAGAAATAAATTTAGTACTACACATCTCGTGTATACCGCCAGAAATATCAACATAGTACACTACTCTACACGCTTCAAGTGTTTCTCAGTATGACTTAGAAAAAAGATTACTTCCACACTTGATGTTTCCTCATGATCTGTCAGGTTGTGAGCGAGACGTCAAGATATGTGGACGTGTGGATATAATTTCGTTTCTAAATCCACACTTGACGTCTCACTTACATCCTGAGAGAGCATTTAGCCAACAGTTAAACTATGTGTTGTGAAAGCAACAGAGGAATGGTACTGTGGTCTCTCAGATCAGACTCGGTCATGGAGAAGATTGTATAGAAGCCATGGTACCCCATGGGCATCACAGTCTTCAGCTGCTGGAGGTGGTCCCACTTTGACTTCTTGATTGATCTCGGCTGTCTGTATAGCTGTGTGATTTGCACTGCTGCCCCTCTTTTGGGACCTGCGGGGAAGTGGAGCCCAGTCGTCTGTGTGATCAAGCTTGTAGCTGATCACTCCATCTGGTGAGTATTTCAGTGCCCTGATGTCGACCACCTGAGGATCACCTGCACAGTTTCCAGGCCGAATGCTTCTGTAGTAGGAAATGTTTTGAAAAAGTCCTTGAAGAAGTTAAAGTCCACGTTCTTCACAATGTAAGGATGAGGCTTGCTCCTGGCAGAAGTGAAGACCTCTGAATACTCAGGTGGCCAGTAGATCTGGCGATGACGTAGTCGGCGTTCAATGGTGGAGTGTACCGAATCAACCTCCATCCAGGTGTGCCCTTTTTCCGGTACTTTTGTATGATAATTGTCTTGTTTTCCATGCAATGTGCAGGAGACAGTTTGACAGAATTGTATTTCTATTTTGATAGCAACACCCATCCGAGTAGATGATAATGGTACTGAGTGGGGTGACTGGCGAGCGAGCCCTGAATGTAGTCCATGATGCAGGAGGCAAAAGTATTGCTTGTGACGTCACCATTGCATTCATGCCAAAAGTAACACACACACTACGTGACGTAAGTTCATAGAGGGTAAAATTATGGCAGCAAAGTTTGGTTTTAAAGTATGAGGCATTGGCAAACAGCCTAGGAGCCAAAAGCACTGCCTGCAAATCCATGGTAAGAACAAGGACACTGCTGTCATCTTGTGCCATTCTCTTGTCTTTTTTCTTTTCATTTTGAGCCTCCTCTTTTTGCCTGATGTGACAATCAAACTGTTCTGCTGAGTACTGTCCTAAGATGTAGGACGTACAAATGTTACATTGGTCCTTCCTGGGTTTAAATATAGCAATGTTCATTTGTTTTGATACCCGGATGAGCACCTGTCTCGATGCCCGTTTGACACCTTTGCTGTCACAGTAAGCCTGGAAAAGCTTAACTAGCTGACTCTTGGACTGTACAGTTGTTTCCAGTAAGTTTGTTCGAGTCTCTGCGACAGTAGTGTGACGGCAACTTTGGGAGCGATTCCAGAAAAGAACGTGCCAGTTCACTTTTGGATCATCAGCTGCTTGGGAGGGGGTGTGATGTGAACTCTCCTGCATACCAGTGAAGGACGATCCACTCATGGCCAGTTCCGGACACTCCATTCTTTAAACATAAGTGTTCATAAAACATTGTCTTACACACCTGAACCCTTTCATCTTGATGCGTAAGTGATACTGAAATGTACCCTGTCTACGACTGTGCCTATTTTTTCCTTTTTGTAGGTTTGTAGTCAAGGGAAGCACGTAGGTCTTCCCGATTCCCGTCAAGCTTGGTCCGAATGAGTCAAAAATGTTTTTTGTCATTCCAGAAATATCATTACACTTTGGCGGATTC
>JAMYXO010003483.1:0-20045 GCA_033310375.1 Conus canariensis | reverse complement strand
AAAAAATCTTTCTAAGCTGGAACAAATTAAAAATGAACCAGTGAATTTTTTTGGGAAAATACAAAGGCCCACGCCAATTGAAATAATGCATTAGCTGCTGGCCTTCCTTCAGTGCAGGTCAGACACAACTGGAACAAGTGAAGCATATTTCAGAGCACACGGGCGCTAACACACGCTCCCGCGTGCGGGGCGCTCGCACCTTGCTTCCACCTTTTTTTATTTCCTCCGGTCGTTTCTGTTCCGATAAAAATCGACTTGATGGGATCTTAAAACCTTGCCAGTTTGCCTCAAAAGTTCTAGCAGATTTCTGTCCACCATCTCTTTTCTCTTCGAAGGGACATCACTCCGAAGACACTGCGTTACACAGGAGGAGGGAGTTGGGGGGGAGGGAGGGCGGGGGAGGGGCCGGGGGTGGGTGGGTGGAGGAGCACAATGGAGGGACAGCATCATTCATTATCCCGCCTGTAGAGCCCAGAAAACAGAAGATGGGCTTTTCAATCTTTTTGACTTTACGTGGGTGGGAGTGGTGGGCGAATGGAGTGATGGTCAAATGGGTAACACATTCAACAACGAACGGAGAAAATCCAAAGTTCTTGCGTTCAAACCTCACAAAAGGGGCGGGGATGTTTTTATTGTTGTAGTTGTTTGTTCTTAATCACTTTGCATTTATTTGCAGAGGGGATGTTTGTTTGTTTGTTTTTTTGTTTTACCTCTGCTTCACCATTGAATCTTTGTTGTGTTCATTGTTTCTTTGTATCGTTCGCTTTTTGTTTTAGTCGGTCGGGTGACTGGATGGGTTTGGGTTTTTGTTTTGGGTTTGGGGGTTTTGTTTGTTCGTTTGTTTTGCCTCTTCTTCACCAGTAAATCTTTGCTTTGCCTTGCTTGTATGTGTTAGGGGGGGTTTTTTTTGTTTGTATGTTTGCTTGTCTCCCCTTGTCTCTTCTTCACCAGTAAATCTTTGCTTTGCCTTGTTTGTGTGTGTTAGGGTGGTTGTTTGTTTGTATGTTTTATTGTTTTTTCCTCTTCTTCACCAGTAAATCTTAGCTAGTGTTTTGAAAGCTAGTGTTTTTTTTCCATGAGACCATGACCAAGGTTTCAAGAGCTATGTACTTCAAACTGTTTTACTTAGACAAAAGAGCTGGGAAAACACTAAAGTCTTTCCCACTGTTGTGCCATAACGTGTTAACTTAGCATAAATGTGAATAAAAGGCAGGCAGAACCGTCCTGAAAAAAACTTTAACTTGGGCCCACCCCACGCTGACACCACACACACCACACACACACAACACACGCTCGCACCCACGCACCACGCACGCACGCACGCACGCCGCACACCACGCACGCACACACAACACACACACACACACCACACACACCACACCAAAAACCCCATACATAAATTCAGAGTTTGTTATTCATTGTTTTGGGGACTTCTTAGAACAATTTTTAAGAAAAAAAAACCCCCCGTGTTTTTTAACCTTGCGATCTTTTGAAGATCAACAGTTCTTTTTAACTCGGGGCTGGATCCAAGTTTTAAAGGGGGGGCGGGAAAAAATTTTTGGCCGGGGTCCAGGGGCCCGCCAGGCCCCCGGGTGGGGTCGGGGCAGACCCCGGTGGGGGGACGGGGGGGGCAACCCCCCCCCCCCCCCCCTCCCCCCGAAAATTGGTTTTGACTTTTTTAAAAGCGTTTTTTTAGCCGGGGGTTTGGTGTGGGTTTTTTAGCGGGTGGGGGGGGGGGGGGGGGTGCTGTAGTCCAAAGCACCCCCCCCCCGGAAACCGGCCCGAACTTGTTTTATATTAGCTTTTGGGATCACAGACGACCCAAAATCAGGGGACGCTGTTTTAAAAAGGGGCGAAAAGTATCCCGCGGGGTGCCTTTATTTGGGCTAATAAATGCAGGGGCCCTCTCCTCTTTCCTCCCCTCTCTTTTTCTCTCTACTCTCTCTCTCCTTCTTCTCTCTCTCTCTCTCTCTCGTGGTGGGTTTAGTTATTCCCAACAAAAACGTAATTTAAAACGCACAGTGCGAGAGAGAAACAAAATAACACACATGCAATTACGTTACTTGAAGTCAAACATGCCAGGTCCTTTTCGCTGAAAACACATCGCTCACGGGCCATCAACATTTTTTCTCTCCGCGTGTTGTCTTCATCGATCAAAAAATTCTTTTATAAAACACCTCAATTTTTCTTAAAACAACAATAAAGACACAAATTGTGTTTTTATTTTTCAAATGAGGTCGTAAATAGCTTACAGAAAGATACTTTCAAAGGGGGTTATTCTTGGGGGGTTTGAATGGGACCTAAACGAAAACCCTACCGACGACTTCCTTCGGTGGTGTTTTGGGCAGGGTAGTTCGTAAAGCTGTACACGGGGGGGATGGGAGACGAGGGGGTGGGGTAGGGAAAAACAGCAGAAAAAAGCAAGCAACAGAAAAATGAAGTTCGTAGCGAGTTTAAAAAATATCCCAAAAAAAGATTACTGATGGATCAATCATTTCATTGATGATTGTTTTCTTTAGCAAAAAATTTGGGCTGGGTTTTTTTTTACATCTGGGTTGAAACAAACAAAAAAAAACATAGCTTTACCCCCGCCCCCCCCCCCCCCCCCTTTCCCCCCCACCCCCCATAACAAACAGTCCCGGGAGAAACGGGACAATATTTCCAATGGCCAGGCCCTTTAAAACTGATTTCTTGTAGGCCCTTTCTTCAATAAAAAGGGAAAAAACGGAAAAGGGGAGAATTACCCCCCAAAATTTTATGCCCCCCATTTTTCCTGTCGGGGGCGAGGGCTAGACATTGGGTCGTGGGGGGGGTTGCGTTCAGTCGGTAAATTCTTTTAAAATCTAAAATTTATAGGGGGGAGATGGGAAGGAGCATGCGTCGTCCCGCGCGCCGCGTGTGTATGTGTGTGGGTGTGTGTGTGGTTGTGTGTGGTGTGTGTGTGTGGTATGGTGTGTTGGTGTGTGTGTGTGTGGGTGTGTGTGTGTGTGGTGTGTGGAGGGGAGGGAAAAGGGAGGGGGGGAAAATATAAAACGCGTAATTTCAGAAAGAACTCGAGCTCGAACTTTTAAAAGACTTTTGTCACGACCCCGTCACAGGGTGACTGATTTTACAAAGCTTGTAAAATCTAAAAGGGAAAAAAGACAAAAAAATGATACTCCAAAAAAGTTGCCCAAAGAATTTAAAAAATTTTTGATGTCCTTGCTTGGTCCTTTTTTTTTTTTAACGCTGAACCTTCGTTTTTTTTCTATTCCTTTTTTAGAATCATTCATCTTTGAACACGGGTTTTTAATAAAGTCTCTAATTCACCGTTTTGGTTGTTAATTGCAAGCGTAGTTGGGTGGTTTTGTGTTGTGTGTTGTTGTGTGTGGTTTTTGTGTGTGTGTGTGTGAATCTTTTGGGAGTGTGTGTGTGGTGTGTGTGTTTTGGGTTGTGAACTTTGTGTGTGAGTGTTGTGTGTGTGTGTGTTGTGTGTGTGTTGGTGTGTTTGGTGTGCTGGGTGTGTGTTCCAAAAAGAAAAAAATTTTAAAACTCGGCATTTTCAAAACTAGACTGTGCAGAAGAAAAAATTTTCATTAAGACTTACCCCTTTCCCGTACAGAAGATCCCCAAAAGGTAAAGGCCGTTAGTCTGCATCAACTGAAGGAATTTTTTTAGTCAAAATCATTGACTGACATGGGGTCGTGCGGTGTGACTGGGCGCATTAATATAAGATAGTGTTAAATGAATTTCATCCCGGGATGTGGCAATTGGTTTCACTTTCTTTTCAGACTGAATATTCAGCTCAGTTTCCCCCGACAAAGAGCACGTGGGGTAAATTTTTTAACTAAGTACCTTTTTCCTTTTAATTTAGCATATCTATCTATCTATCTACAAGGGTGGGTCTATTTCTATCTATCTATTAGTGTGTGTGTCTGTGGGTCGTGTGTTGTGTAGTGTGTGTTTGCTGTGTGTGTGGTGTTGTGTGTGTGGTTTTGGTGTGTGGGTGTGTGTGGGCGTATATGTGTGGTGTGTGGTGTGGTGTGTGTGTGTGTGTGTGGTGTGTGTGTGTATGAGAGGAGAGAGAGAAAGAAGGAGAAGAGGAGAGAGAGAGAGAGATGTACTGCTCAGTTTCTTTCGTTTCATCAGATGTCCTGGGGGCCCTGGTCCGTAACCTTCCCCTCATCTGCCAGCGAAAAACACCATGCAACGTTTGCAGCTGGGCAATTAATAAAAAAAGAACTAGGGCAAAGGGTTAACTAGAGGGGTTTTCATGGACCCACTTAGGGTGCCCTGTCCTAGACATTGGCCACCTTGGTCAGACCTTGGGGTTTCCTACCTATCATTGTTCATGGTGTGTGTGTGTTGTGTGGTGTTGTGTGTTGTGTGGGTGGTGTGGTGTGGTTGTGCTCGGCGTGCCGTGGTGCGTGCGGTTGTGGCCAATGATCACATGAAAAACACATAGAAGTATCAAAATTTTAAAAAATCTTTACTAATTTCCCAATTAACTGTTTTTTCCAAAAAAATCCTGTAGGCCTGCGTTATGAATTCGCTTTGTGACCGGAATTTTAAATAAGTTTGGACCGTACGCATAAACAGGGGAACTAATCAAATAAGAAAAGGTAATAATTACATGAAAACGAACTTTTTTAACCGCAAACCCATGGCGACGAAGGGCAAGGAAAATCAGCTAGACGGGAAAAAGTTCCTTTTAGTCAAACGCAGGGGTCTCTACCACTCTCAAAACCATCCTTTTTCTGTCTGACCCCCAAAAATATCCCGTTTTCTGTCGACCCCAAAACTACCTGTTTTTTGTTACCTCAAAACCATCCGTTTTCTGTCTGAAACCTCAAAACATCCTGTTTTCTGTCTGACCTCAAAACCATCCCGTTTTTCTTCTTTACCCCAAAAAACCATCCTTTTTTTTTGTCTGACCTCAAAACCATCCCTTTTTTTTGTCTGACCCAAAACCATCCTTTTTTTTTTGTCTGACCTCAAAAACCCCCCCTGTTTTTTTTGTCTGACCTCAAAACCATCCTGTTTTTCGTCTGACCTCAAAACCATCCTGTTTTTTGTTGATTTTTCTCCTTTATTTGTTCGTCTCTTTCCCCCTTTGGGTTTTTAGTGGACTGCAACGTTTTCTTCATATAAAGTTCGCACGTGTGCCAATTATAAAATGCAAACACTTTGAAAATTTTTCCTCTGCACAAAACAGTGCTAAAGCAACCCCTTGTCATGTGTAGTTGTTGTTTGTTGTTGTTTTCTTCTTTTCTTCTTCTTGTTTTTCTTTTTCTTGTTCTTGTTCTTGTTTTGTTCTTGTTTTTCTCTGATCATTGTTTTTGTTTATTACTATTTTTTATAGACTACCATTTTCCCCTTTGGGGGAAATAAAATAAAACTAAGACAGTGCTATCTTTTCACCCAGCTCCCCCATCTCACTCCCCCTTCCCCGTTCCCATCCTCACTTTTCCCCCCCCCCTCTCTCTCTATTCTCTCTCTTCTCCTTGTCTTTCTTTCCTTCCACCTTCTACTTTCCCAAACTTTTTCTTTTATCTGCACCCCCCCAAAATCGTCATTGTGAGTGAAAACAGACATGCTTCTCCCGTTTTCCCTTTTTATCACAACAAAACGTCACCTTACTTACTGACACTGGGAAAGCTCCCCGCTAGGGCCCATGTCTGTACTTCCAGTCGCAAAGGCCTTTTCATTTTCATTTTTTGACAGGTGTTTTTTTTTGTTTGTTTTTTTTTCTTTCTAATATTTTTTCCTATTTTATTTCCCGTATCTAACAATTACACACCTTTTTGTTTGTTGATAGTTATTCAGATGCTTACTATTCCACTTTCGCGTGCTTTTATGATTTTTTTTTTTTTTTTATTTTTTACCTTTTTTTTTTTTTTTTTGTTCGTTCGCTCGATCTTTACTCTGAATTTAAATTAAATGTCTCCGGTGGGTTTTGTTTGTGAATCTTTCCATTCAGCTCACACATTCCTGAAGACAGGAAACGGAAAATGTGTTTAAACAGACGTTCTCTTGCTCTTTTTTTTATTGTTTTCTTCCCTTCTTTTTTCTTTCTCTTCTTCTTCTTCTCCTTCTTCTTCTTCTTTTCTTCTCGCTGCTGCTGCTGCTGTGCTGCTGCTGCCCGTTTGTTTTTTTTTAATTATGGAACTTACTAGCCGGTGTTTCCCGGCTTCGCTCGGGTAATTGTACAATAATTTTCTGGCCCCCCCTCTCTCTCACCATTTTAAAAGACAATACAATAAATTCACTTGGGTTTTTTTCGTTTTTCCCATGCCCAACCCAATTGCCCCGCCCCCCTACTTCTTCACCCAATTTCTTCGGGCGCCCCCCTCCTTTCTTGCCTCTCAATCTGTTTTCCCTCACAAAAATTTTTTTTAAAACGATACCAGTCCATAAGGGGTGCCTGTACTTTGTGAACTTACTGATGCATTCCTCAATTCCTTGATTGAAGTGCTCCAAAATGACAACTCTGTGGGGCCACCATAACCTAGGGATAAGGCGCTGGACCATGATCCAAAGGTTTGTGGTTTCGAATCCCCGGGGTTGGCTTGGAAAGTTTAACGTGGAATTTTCCCGCAAAATGACCGTAGTTCACCCCGAGTCCACCCTGGCCCCCCCAGTGTCAGGTAATGTGACGGGGCCAGCCATCGGGGATATCCTTGATTTGGGCATGGAGTTAAATCCAACTCAAACATGACAACCTGTGAAAAGATTCATTTTCACGATGTACGTCTATTGGAGGGGCCCCTGGGGGACAACATTTCTGGCTCCGTTTGGCGCACTTGGTCATGTTTCGCGTTTCCATTCGTGATGCTGCACGAAAAATTTTTGTGTAAAACACGGAAAGGTCAGGTCTGCCCAAGGGGTGAAAATGTCGGACCCTGGCTCTTTATGATTTTCAGAGCGAAAACTGGTTTCATGGGAAACGAAGCCATCGAACGGAAAAGGGAGGGGGGAGTCCATGGGTTCCAAGGAAAATTTGGGGGGGGCAGCCGGTTCCCCTTTGTGGGGCCCAGATATTTTCGCTTCTACAACGTTCCTGTGCAGCTGGTGAAGACACATCGGGTGCCATTGACCACTTTGGCGGGTCCAGTGAGCGGAGAAGGGAAAATAGGGACTCCAGATTTCAGCAACATTTTCATGTGGTGGAAGCCCAAAAATCTCAATGGAGTTCAGGAGTTCTTGTGGATAAAGGACTGTTCATAATCATTCTTGGCCGTGTCAACAGATCTGTACAGAGTTTCCTCTCCAGGGAAGTCGCTACGATTTTTTAACGGTCAATTTTAAGTTTCGGTGCGTGTAAGTTGTATAAACATTGTTCAGCATTTGAAAACTACACCTGTATACCAAATTTCATCAAAGAAAGGTCTAAATTTAGAAAATAAACGCTTTTTAACGGTGATACCATCTCTAAATTTAGAAATTAACGGTTTTTTAACGGTCAATTTTAAGTTTCTGTTTTATATTAGTTGTCTATCATGATCAGCGTGTAAAACTGCACCTGTATACCCAAAAATTTTTTATCAAGAAAGGTCTAAATTTAGAAAATAACGGATCTTAACGGTTTTTAACGCTCAATTTTTAAGTTTCCGTTCGTGTAAGTTGTATATCATTGTTCAAACGTGTAAAACTGGGATCTGTATACCCCAATTTCATCAGGAACGCTCTAAATTTATATAATTGTTCAGGTGTAAACTGCATCTTGTATACCGAATTTCATCAGGAACGCTCTAAATTTATATAATAACGGTTTTTAAAAGGTCAATTTTTAAGTTTCCGTTCGTGTAAGTTGTATATCATTGTTCAGCGTGTAAAAATGCATCTGTATACCGAATTTCATCAAGAACGGTCAAAAATTTTTAAAAAAAGGGTTTTTTTTTAAAAGGGTCAATTTTAATTTGGGTTCGTGTAAGTTGTTTTTATTGTTCAGATTTAAAATACACCGTATACCAAATTTCACAAAAAGTTAATTAGAAAATAGCGCTTTTTAAGGGTGAACCTCTTAAATTTAGAAATTTAAAGGGTTTTTTAACGGTCAATTTTAAGTTTCTTTTCATTTTTGTTTTAATCATTGACAGCGTGAAACCTGCACCTGAAAGCCAAATTCATCAAAAAAGGGCAAAATTTTTAAAGAAAATAACGGATCAAAACGCTTTTTAACCTAAAAATTTAAAGTTTCCTTTTGTGAAATTTTTAATAATTGTTCAGCGTTAAAAAACTGATTGTAACCGAATTCACAGGAACGCTAAAATTTTATATAAAAGGTTTTTAACCGGTCAATTTTTTAAAGTTTCCGTTCGTTAAGTTGTAATCATTTTCACGTGTAAAACTGCATCGTATACCGAATTTCATCAAGAACGGGTCTAAATTTTATAATAATGGTTTTTAACGGTCAATTTTAAATTTCGGTTCGTGTTTTTGTTTTTCATTGTTCCTTTTAAAACAAAACCCCTGTATACCAAATTTCATCAAAAAGGTCAAATTAGAAAAAAACGTTTTTTACGGTGAAAAATAAGGGTCATAAAAACTATCGAATGACCCAATGTTTTTCACAGTATGTCCTTTTAGAACATGCCAAATTTGGTGGCGAACCAGGGCTCCCTTTGCCGCCAACATCAAAAAGATTTTATTTTTGATCGTTTTAGGGGGTACGTTTTTTAACGGTTTTTAAAAAGGGGCATAAATACTGCAAGAAAATGTCCAAGACCCAGTTACCGGAATGTCCCTCTAGGTTCGAGTACCTTGCAATGCACAACGGGCCCTTTTAGAAAAGCAGAGAAAAAGATGTTTTGAAACCGTTATAAGTTTTTTAACGGTTTTTAACGGTTTTATTTTCTTTAAAGTTACCCCAAAAACCACCCGGGGGTCACAACAGACGTACCTGCAAAAAATTTAAAGAAGATGGGTTTTTAAACGTTTCTTTTTTGGGGGTTTTGGGGTGTTTTTAAGGGTTTTTTTTAAATTTGTTATTAATAACGTTTTTTTAACTGCCAAAAACGGTTCTAATTTTAGAGAAGTAGTCCTTTTACCTTTTCAAGGGAAACAAGGGCCTATTTGAAAAAAAAGAAAGGAAAAAAATGTCTTTAAAAACCGTTATAAAATTTTTTAAAAAGGGTTTTTTTAACGGTTTTATTTTTTTAGAGATTACCCAAAAAAACCTCCTGGGGTTTGAAAACCCAACGAAACTCCCAAAAATTTCTTTCAATGGGTTTGAGCCTTTTTGGGTTAAGCGTACAAAAACCCCACACACCCCACGACGAATTTGCCATTTATATAAAAGATGGGCCGGGGGTACCCGGCTTCGCCCCGGGTTTTAAATCTGAACAATAATTTTCGGGCCACCCCCTCTCTCACCATTTAAAAATAATAAAAAAAAAATTTTCAGCTTGGGGTTTTTTTTTCTTTTTTCCCCATGCCAAACCCAAATTGCCCCATCCCTTCCTCCTATTTTACTTCCCCCAAATTTCTTGGGCCCCCCAAACTCCCTTCTTGCCTCTCAATCTTTTTTCCCCTAAACAAATTTTTTTTCCCATAGATACACAGCCCAATAGGGGGGATGCCTGTAATTTTTTGGGTAAAATTTTCCGTTGCATTCTCAATTCCTGGGATTAAAAGTGCCCCAAAAATTTGAAAAAAATCTGTAGGGGCCCCCCCCAAAAACCTAGTGGATAAGGCGCGGACCATGATCCAAAGGTCGTGGTTTCAAACCCCGGGCTTGGTTTTGGAAAATTTTTAAAATGGGGAATGTTTCCAGCAAAAATTTGCCCGTAGTTAAACCCCGTGTCCACCCTGGCCCCGCAGGTGCGTCTTAATGTAAACGGACCGGGCCTTCGGGCATATCCTTGTTTTATTTGGCACGGACTTTAAAAATCCAACTAAACTTGACAACTCTGTAAAAAAGACGCATTTTCACGATGAATATGTCTTTTGGAGAGCCTCGGGTAACTTTTTTGGGTTTTTCCCTTTTGGCGCAAATAGCCCAGTTTTCTGCTTTTTCCAGTTCGTGTTTGCTGCAACGTAGAACTTTTCCAAAGGGTTAAAACAGGGAACGGTCAGGTCTGCCCCAAGGGAAAAAAAATGTGGGACCCTGGCTCTTGATGATTGTCAGAGGGGAAAGTGGTTTCAGGGGAAACTGAAGCCGTCGGGAACGGGAAATGGCGGGGTGACCCGGGGTTCCAGGGGAATTTCCGGGGGGAGCGCCCCCGGTTTTCACCTTTGTGGGGGCCACATTTTTTTTTCGCTTTTAAACCCTTTCCTGGGGGCCGTCTGGTGAAGACACTTGGGGTGCCATTGATCCCCTTTTTGGCGGGCCCCCTTTGAGGGGGAAAAAATGATAATAGGGACTCCAGTTTTCGGGAAACGGGTTCATGTGGGGGAAAGGGCCCCAGAAATCTCAATGGATTTTCGGAGTTTTTGTGGATAAAGGACGGGGCCTCATCATCATTTTTGGGCCCCTTTGTCAAAAAGACCCTGTACATTTTTCCCCCCTCCGGGGAAAAGGTCGCTACATTTTTCTTTTTCACCTTTTTGGGGCCCTCTCTTTCAGGGGGGAGAAAAGGGCCCTTTCGCAAACCAGTCTGAGTGAGCATAAAGACCCGGGGTTTTTAGACTGCTTCTATCAGACCCTCCGGGCTACCCAAAACGGGCGTTGAAAATTTTGGGGCTCTGGTGCCATTGGGGGACGACAGGGAGGATCTGCCAAAGGGTCCCCCACAGAACCCGTTGGGAGGGCCCTCCCTTTGGGCCTGTGCCCGGGGGTAAATTTTTCCTGCAGGTGGGAGTCCAGGGCCTCGTAACAGCTTTTTGGGTCATGGGAGCTTCATCAATTATGAGGGTTTTTGGCAGCCCCCTTTGGATGACTTTGGCCAACGTTGACCCCCCGCTTGACAGAGCGGGTTTGGGCCCGTTTTTTTTTTGCTTGTCGGCATCCAGAGGGCCCTTGGGAAAATGCTTTTTTACTGCCCGGGCCCCCCCCCCCGGAAAAAGAGTAGCGGCAATGACACTGGGAAGAAAGTGGCTAGCACTTTTTTCCCTTTGTGGAGGGGGATCCTTTTTCCGGAAAAAAATTCCCGGGGATGGTCTTTCCTGCCCCTCATGGAGAAATAAAGGGAACATTATTTTTGCGGGCTTGCTGTGGGATCCTCCCCTTGCTAAACCCCTGGTCAAATCCCTGTGGGAAACGCCCTTCTCTGGTCAGCGGGCCCGCTTCTTCAGTGGTCATCACCCGCTCCCCGGTTTTGCAAGTAGTGTCGTAATTGGCCCTCGCGGTAGTTTTCTCGAGGCACAGTTTGTTGTTGTTTGACGTTGGCATCCCATACTCCTTTTGAAAGACTTGCCCCCAAGAAGGAAGATTTTTGTCCTAAATTCACAGTAAGATTTGGGTTTGTAGTTTGGACTGGGGTACTGCGTTTTCAAAAAGACATCTCTTGGGGATTTGGGAAAAGAGGAAACTTCAAAAGATGGTCTCTAAGAGGGTTCCACATTTTTGCCTGGGTTCCGGGGGTTTTGAAACCCACCGGGGAAAAAAAAGAAGTCACGCAGCAGTCGGGGTCTCTGAGGGGTTTGGAGGTTTTCCTCCGGGGCAATTTGTAGAGGCCCGGGTCATCACCCTGGGAAAGTCCAAGACATTGAAAAGCATCTCGAAAAATGTTGGGGACATAGCCGTTGACAACCCCTTCAGCTCCTCGTACGAACGGGTTTCCTTTCTTTAACGTTGAGTAAACCTCAAGAATAGCACTCTCCCTGGCGAGGACTGATACTGTAAAATTTCGCCGGTTTGCAGTCCCCCCTTTGTCGTTTTTTTCCCCACATTTCTGAGGGGGAAAACAATTTGAAGTGCTCGGGGATTTCCCACGAAAACTTCGGGCTCTCGTGCTGTAGGGTCTTTAGAGAAAGGCTAAAGATGGCGGTTTGGGGTTTCTTCTGGGGGAGAGCCTTGTGCTCTTTTTCGCTGCGTTTGTGTGGATTGAAGTAGACCCATTGCCAAATTTCCAAATGGAAAAGCTGGTTTTTGCACCCAAAGGGGGGCGCTCAAACATGTCAAATCCCCGGGGTCTCCCCGGGCGCCTCGATGCTGCCAAGTAGCGGGGCCCTTCTGGTACAAATTTTGGGTTCTCACATGAAATGGAGGTTTTTGAGCTGTTCCTTCACCTGCCGGGTGGGTTGGAGTTGGGGAAGGGCGGCTTGGGCTGTTTTCCCTTGGGACAAAACTTCAGGACGAAATTGAAAGAAAATTTTTTTTGCTAAATGATATTTCCCCCATTGAAGTGGCAGTTTTAACTAATGTAGGAGGGGAAGGGGTTTTAGGGGGCAACCCACTGGTTGGTGACGATTTATTTTTTCTCTGCCCAAACTTCACAGTCCCAGTTGTCCCATTCAGACTCCCCAGTCCCTGTACTTGGGGGGAGCTGGGCCTCAAACCCCGCTCTATGACCCTTCTTTCCCCTCAATCAATTTTACCTTTACAAAATTTTTTTTCGGGATACGAACCCCAGTCCCAAAAGGGATGCCGGGCTTTTAAAGAACTTACCGATGCATTCTCAATTCCCGATTTAGGGGGCCCAAAATGCAACCTATAGGGGCCGGGGGATAACCCAGGGATAAGGGGCTGGGCTATGATCCCAAAAGGGCTGGTTTTGAAACCCGGGTTGGGGCTTGGAAATTTTTTAAAGTGGGGAAAGTTTCCAGCAAAAAAGGGCCGTAGTTCACCCCCATGTCCACCCCGGCCCCCCCCCCGGGTTTTCAGTTAATGTGACGGACCCCGCCGTCTTTCATATCCTTTTTTTGGCCCCGGGCTTTTTAAAAACCCAAATTTAAACCAAAAGAACAAAATTTGTGGGAAAAGGGCCCTTTTGGCCCTTTTTCCACGAGATTATGTCTTTTGGAGGGCCTTGGGTTTACAACCCTTTTGGTCCCCTGTTTGGCGCAAGAAAATCAGTGTTTTCTGCGCTTCCCCGTTTTTTATGCTGCAACGTAGAACTTTCCATGTGTTTAAAAAACGGGAAAGGGTCAGATCTGCCCCACGGGGGGAAAAAGTTGACCTGGCTTTGTTGACAGACAAAAAATCAAAACGGTATTGCAGAGCAAACCCTAACTTTTGGTGTATTTCTGGGAAAACCTCTGCAGAAAATAAACCCTCTCTAAATTTGGAAAAATTTAAAGGTTTTTAACCCGGGCCTTTTTTAAATTTCTGTTTTAAATTAGTTGTCTATCAATTTTCAGCGTGAAAAAACTGCACCCGTTAACCCAAATTTTATCCCGAAAGGCTAAATTTAGAAAATAAAAGGATCTTAAAAGGTTTTTTTAAAGCTCAATTTTTATAGTTTTTCCCTTCGTGTAATTGATTTTCATTTTTTCAGCGTGTAAAAAAATGCATCGTATACCGAATTTTTCAGGGAAAGCTTAAATTTATATTTAAAAACGGTTTTTTTTTTCGGTCAATTTTTTTAAATTTTCCCGTTTTGTGAAAAATTTTATAAACATTTTTCAGGGGTGTAAAACTGCATCTGTTTTAAACCCAATTTCATCAAGAACGGTCAAAAATTTTTAAAAATAACGGTTTTTTAAAAAGGTCAATTTTAAGTTTCGGGTTTTTGTGTAAGTTGTATATAATTTTTCAGGGATTGAAAACTACAAACCGTATATCAAATTTCATTTAAGAAAAGGTCAAAAATTTTGAAAAAAAACGCTTTTTAAAAAGGGGAAACCACCCCAAATTTAGAAATTAAAAGGTTTTTAAACGGTCCAATTTTAAAATTTTTTTTTCATTTTTAGTTTTTTCTTCATTGGGTCAGCGTGTAAAACTGCACCGTATAAACCCAAAAATTTTAAACAAAAAGGTCCCCAAAATTTTAAAAAAAAAACGGATCTTAACGGTTTTTAACGCTCAAAAATTTTTAAATTTTCCGTTTGTGTAAGTTGATATCATTGTTCACGGTTAAAAAAAGCTCTTTTATACCGAATTTCATAGGGAAAGCCTAAAAATTTTTAATTTAAAAACCCGGTTTTTTAACGGGCAATTTTTTTGTTTCCCCTTCGTGGGAATTTTAAAATCATTGGGTTTAGCGTGTAAAACTGCTCTGTAACCCAATTTCATCAAGAACGGGCTAAAAATTTTTATAATAACGGTTTTTTAAAGGTCAAATTTTAAAATTTCGGTTCGTGTAAGTTGTTTTTTTTCATTGTTTAACAATTTCAAAATACACCCCGATACCAAATTTCATCAAGAACGGTCTAAAAAATTTTGAAAATAACGCTTTTTAAAAGGTGAAAAATAAAGGTCATAAAAAAAATATCGAATGACCCCAAAAGTTAAATTTACAGTAGTCCTTTAGATCATGCCAAGGGGTTTGGGGGGCGATCCGAGGACTTTCCCTTTTTCCGCCAACATCAGAAAAAAGATTTTTATTTTTTGATCGTTTTTGGGGGGAAAGTTTTTGGGTTTAAAGGTTTTTTTTTCGGCATAAATAACGTCGCAGAAACTGTTTCCAAAGGACCCTATGTTCCCCCGGGAGATTTTCCCCCCTAGGGGTTTGATGTAAATGTGCAATTTTCCCCAACGGCCCTTTGAAGAAAAGCCCGAGGAAAAAGATGTCTTTGAAACCCTTTTAACCTTTTTTTTTAAAGGGTTTTTTTAAAGGGTTTTTAAATTTTTTTAAAGATTAGGGCCCCAAAACCCTCCTGGGTCACAAAGAATACCTGCTAAAAATTTAAGAAGATTTTGGGGTTTTTAAAAAGTTTTTTTTGATAGGGTTTGGTGTTTTTAACGGTTTTTAATGTTTTTAAAAAAAACCCTTTTTTTTAAATGCCCAAAAAACCCGGGTTTTAATTTTTTGAGAAGTTTGTCCTGTACCCTTTTCAATGTCACAACCCGATTAAAAAAAGAAAAAAGGGAAAAACGATGCTTTTAAACCGTTAAACAGTTTTTTTTTAAAGGTTTTTAAAAGGTTTTTTTTTTTTAGGGAAATTTCCCAAAACCCTCCCCCGGGTCACAAAAAAGGGGCGTACCTGCCAAATTTCAGAAAATTTGGTTTTAGCCGTTTTTGATCTTTTAGCGTACACCGGGCACCACACCCCACACACACACACACACACACACACACACACACACACACACACACACACACACCAGACCGAATTTTCCATTTATATAAGTTTTCCGTACTTCCCAATTTTGAGCACCTTTTGTTTCCTGTCCCACTTTAAATGGCCGACTGTCTGTCCCTTTTTTACTTTTCTTTTTTTTTTTCCTGTCCCCACTTACTGGCCCCCACCCGTCTGTCCTTTGTTTACCCTTTCTTTTTGTTTTTCCCGTCCTACTTACTGGCCTACTGGGCTGTCTTGTTTACTTTCTTTTGTTTTCCCGCCAAATTAAATGGGGCCCAATGTCTGTCCTTTTTTACTTACTTTTGTTTTGACCCACTTACTGGCCGACTTTGTTGTTTTCTTACTTTTTTTTTTTCCTATCCCCAATTTTTGGCCCCACTGTTTTTTCTAGTTTAATTAATTTTTGTTTCCTTCCTACTTTCCCGGCCGACTGTCCGTCTTGTTTACTTAATTTTTGTTTTTCCCGGGCCTACTTAATGGGGCCGGCTTCTGTCTTGTTTTTACCCTTTTGTTTCCTTCCTACTTACGGGCCGACTTCTGTCTTGTTTATTATTTTGTTTCCTGTCCTACTTAGGGGCCGACTGTCTTCTTGTTTACTTACTTTTGTTTCCTGCCCCTACTTACGGGCCGACGTTGTCTTGTTTACTTACTTTTTTTTTTCCTTCCCTACTTACGGGCCGATGTCTGTTTTGTTTACTTACTTTTTGTTTCCTATCCTATTTGGGCCACTTTTCTGTCTTTTTTACTTACTTTTTTTTCCCCCTTTTCCTATTTCGGCCGACTGTCTGTCTTTTTTACTTCCCTTTTTTTTCCCTTTGTCCAAATTTGGGGGGCCGACTGCTGCCTTGTTTAAAAATTTTTTTTCCCCTACCTATTAGGGTTCACTTTCGGGCCCCGTGACTTACTTTTTTTTTCTGTCCATTTTTTTGGCCTTTTTTTGTGCCCTTGCGGACATTTTTTTCTGTCCACTTTGGGCCCCCTTTTTTTGTTCTTGCGGGTTTTTTTTTTTTTACTATCAACGGGCTGTTTTTTTTTCCCCTGCCCGCTTTTCCCTTTTTCTAAAAATCATTTTACTGGTTTTTTTTTTTTCCTGCCTACTTCCTTTTTTCCCTTATCATGTACGGGTTTTCTTTCTTCCCCTTATTTCCTTTCTTCTATGTCATTTCGGGCTTTTTTTTCTGCCCCTTTTCCCTTTTCTTTTTCTATTCATTTTAGGGTTTTCTTTCGTCCTGCTTACTTCCTTTCTTTATCCGTACTGGTTTCTTTTTTGCCTGCTTATTTCCTTTCTTCTATACCCTTTTAAAGGGCTTTTTTTTCGTCCTGCTTTTTTCCTTTTCCCTTCTATACCACTTACGGGGCTTTCTTTCTGCCCCTGCTTACTTCTTTTTTTCTATATCACGTACTTTTTTTCCCTTTTTCCTGCTTACTCCCTTTTCTTTTTTAAACCTTTAAATTTTGGCTTTCTTTCTGCCCCTGTTTTTTTTCCTTTTTTTCATATCACTTACTGGCTTTTTTTTCTGTCCTGTTTACTTCCTTTCTTCAAAAATCATTTTTACTGGCTTTCTTTTCTTTTCCTCCCTTACTTTCCTTTTTCTTTCTATTTTCACTTACTGGTTTTTCTTTCTGTCCTGCTTACTTCCTTTTTTTCTATATCACGTACTGGCTTTTTTTCCCTGTCCGGCTTATTTGCCTTTCTTTTTTTATCACTTCCCTGGTTTTTCTTTTCTGTCCTGCTTACTTCCTTTCTTCTATACCCCCTTACTGGCTTTTTTTTTCCCGCCCTTTTTTTTTTCCCTTTTTTTCTATATAAATTTAAAAGGGTTTTTTCTTTGCGCCCCTCCCTTATTCCTTTCTTCTATATCACGTACGGGTTTTCTTCAGCCCTGCTTATTTTTCCTTTCTTCTATATCACGTACTGGCTTTTTTTTTTCTTTTTTTCCTACTCACTGACCTACTTTTATGTCCAACTAACTTATTTTTTTCTCCCCCCTTTTTAAACCAAATTTAAACTTTCGTCTTGTTAACTTCCCAAAACTTTTTTTTATAATATTTGTACTTACGGGCTTGGGTTTCTGTTCTCCCTTCTTACTTTGTGCCCAAACCCCTACTTACAGATGTATTTCTGTCCTACTTACATACTATTTTTCTATTTTACTTACGGGCTTACTTTCTGTCCTGCTACCATAATTTTTTTTTCCTCCAAACAGGCTTACTTTCTGTTTTTGCTTACCTTTTTTTTCCATTCTACTTTACTTGATTACTTTCTCTCCCCTTTTTTATCCTGTTTACTTTTTTTTTTTTACTTCCCACTTACGTTTCTCCCCTTTTTTTATTTCTCTTTTTTCTGTGTTTTTTTTGAAAGCCCTCTCCTTTTTTGTCACTGGGAAACAATTTTGAACGGGTAAATAGTCAGTAGGGGTCTTTTCCTTTTTTTTGTGTTATAAAACTAAACAGTAAACTGTGGTATTTGAGTATACTAAACCCCCCCCCGATCAATTGACTTAAGCTGGGTTTAGATATTGTATTTATTCAATCGATTGTCTCCCGGGGCTTGTTTTATGTTTGTTTTTCTTGTTTGATAACATTTAAAAAAAAAAAAAACTTTTTTTTCTTTAAACTCCATTAGAGAATGTACGTTTCCGTATCAGCTGAAAGAGTGTAATCTGAAAGGCTTTTTTTCCTTTTTGGATTCCAGAGTCGGCTGGTAATCGTTTAAAACCCCCAAAATACAGTGGACCTGTGGCAACAGAAACCCAAAAGAAGGGGCTGATCAGTGAACGTCCCGACTAATTGGGGGAAGGGGGTTTTGATCTGATCCGGGGGGAACATCTTCGATGGGAGGGGTGGTTAAAGACTTCATGAATGGTAAGTGATGATTTAAATTCCCCGCCTGTCCCGTCTGTCTCGGGGCTCCCCCCTTTCTCTCTCCCCTCTCTCTTTCCCAAAACAAACTCCCACCCCCTTCAAAAAGATAGCTATCTGCCCAGGGGAAAGGGAAAACGAAAAGATAAACCCCCCAGCAATATTCGAAAAATCTCTCTTTTCTCTCCCCCTTTTCTTTTCCCCCTCTTCTTTTCCCCCTCCTCCTCTCTTCTCTCCCCCTTATACCACGGGGTGTGTTCCATTTTGCGCTTTAAACGGTGTTGATTTTCGTTCTGCTGCATCTCTTGTTCTTTGATTTTTCCTCAGTTCTTTTTGGTCTTTCTCCTTCTCTCTCTTTTTTTCTTTTCTGCAGTGCTACAAAATGGTTCGCTTTCTTTTTTTGACTTTTTTTTAAAACTTCATTTTGTTTTTTTTTTTTCTTTTTAACATTACTTTTTTTAAATTTAAAAAATTTTTTTTTCTTTTTTTTTAATCTTCATTTTTTTTTTTTTGTTTTTTTCTTTTTTTTTTTTTTCCCTGTCCCCCTTTTCTATTTTTTTTTGGGTCTTTTTTTTTTTCCTTGTCCTTTTTTTTCCTCTTTTTTTTCTTTTCTTCTTATTGATTTACGGGAGTAAAAAAAGGGGAGATTATATCTAATCACCTTTTTCTGGTGTGTGGGGTGTGTGTGTGTGTGTGTGTGTGTGGGTGTGTGTGTGTGTGTGTGTGTGGGGTGTGAGGGAGAGAGAGGGGAGAGAGAGAGAGAGAGAGAGAGAGAGAGAAAAGAGATTTAATGGGGTTACCAATTTCTTCGCAACGAAAAATGCTGGCCCAACCACATTTGGGGATCTCCGCTGAATAAAAAAAGTTCGTAAACTTTAAAACTGTCATTTACGGGCAATATCTTCAATATTACAGAGCTGGCTTTTTTCGGGGTACGGGTGATGGGTTTTCAGTTATTGCTTTGAAAGCTATTTTTCAATAAAAACTTTTATGAAAATTTTGTAACAAATATGAAGTTACAATTTTTTCGAGATCTTGTAATGTCGATTTCCATCAAGCAAAGATGCAGATACGATACTTAAAAGAAATGTACAGATAAGAAATTTGGGTGTTAATTTCCCCAGATCTAGGGAAAATTTCGAAATTTGAAATTTAAAAACCTTTTTTTAAATGTATTCCTGACTTCGACCGATTAATTAACATTTTTCCTTTTTACCGACAAAATTTACAAACTCTCTATGTATAACACTCCCCTGCGGGCCAGAAAAGGGAAAGGGCATCACCTTCGATTTGGGGGTTTCAAATCCTGTGATAGGTCGAGTTTTCAAGTTTTTTAATTTTCCCTTTAGCTTTTTTTCTTTTAAACGTTTTTGGGGAAGTAAAAAGTGTGCGAGTGTGGGGTGTGTGTGTGTTGGGGTGGTTTTGGTGTGGGTTTTTGTGTGTGTGTGTGGGGTGTTTGCGCCGCGCGCGGGGGCGGCGTGCGTGTGGTGGGGGGTGTGTGTGTGTGGTGTGGTGTTTTGTGTGGGGTGTGAGTGTGGGGTGTGTATATAAAGTGGGGTGTGTGTGTGTGTGGGGTGTGGGGTGTATGTGTGTGTGGTGGTGTGGGGGGTGCGGGGGCGTGCGTGCGTGCGTGCGTGCGTGCGTTTCGTGCATGCCCTACGTGTGTGTGTTTGTGTGTGTGGGGGGGTGTGTATGTGTGTGTGTGGGGGGTGTGTGTGTGAAAAGAGAGGAGAGAGAGAGAGAGAGAGAGAAGAGAGAGAGAGGAGAGAAGAATTTTTAAATCAATTTCAAAAACCCTTGGGGTTTTGTTTTTTCTTTTTTTTTCTGCTGTAACTTTCCGTGTTCGGTTTTCAGTTTGGGGGCTAAGGGAACTTCCGGAACTTGCTTTTTCCAAAAAAAAGAAATTTTCCTTTTTTTTGCTCTGCATGCCTCCCAAACTTGTCTGTTTGTAAAAATAGGTGACTTGGGGCTGCTGGGAGAACTAGTCTCGAGTTAGGTGCATGTAAACGTTTTTCCCCTAGGAGCACCAGTCACATTCTTTGTTTTGACATTCGTTTCCCCCTCCCCCCCCCCCTCCA
>JAMYXO010003482.1:0-20046 GCA_033310375.1 Conus canariensis | reverse complement strand
AACATACAATTTTAGAAACACACACACACACACCCACACCACACACACACCACACACACAACACACCCCACCACCACCACCACCCCACCACCCCCACCAACAAAAACAAAAACAAAACAACAAAAACATTAAACAAAAAAGTAAAAAAAACAAACAAAAGGTCCAACACCAAACACTACAGGATAGTATACGGGAACCCTTTCACTTTTTATACTTTACTATAGGGTTTGGGGGTTTGATAGAAAAATAAACAGCATACGGTATAGTCTGGATAAATTTTATTAATATATATTTATATTAAACGTTAGTTTGGGTTTTTTTTTAAACAAACACACACACACACACACACACCACACACCCACACCAGAATTTCCCATTTATTTTTTTTAAATATATATATATAAATTAAGTAAATGAGTATATCAAAAAAGAAAAATTTTATAGATACATAACCAAATGATGAAAAAAAAAAAAGAAGAAAGAAAAAAGGGAAGAAGGAAGGTAGGAAGGAAAAGAACCAAAAAACCAAGAGAGATGAACAAATTGGCAAAAAAAAAACCCCAAAGTTTTGGTGGTGGGAAACTGAAAAAAAAAAATTGTTGATTTTTTAAATTTAGTTTGTAAGTTATTTTCTCATTCTCAATTAAAACCCTTTTTCCATAATATTTTTCTGGTACATCAGTCCTCTCTGTTTACATGCGTTCTTATTTCTTTTTTATCTTCCTATTTCCTTCTTTTTTGTTTCTTTGTTTTTTTTTTACCTGTCCTTTCTCTTTTATCGTTTTATTTTTTTTTTTTTTATGGAATATACAATTTTTTCCCCCTTTTTTTTTTTTTTAAAGAAAATTTGAAAACCCTTGAGACGAAAAAGAGGCTCTTTATTTCTTGTGTTGGTTGAAGCCCCCCAAAAAAAAAAAAAAATTCTCCTAAAAAATTAACTAATAAGTAACTAATTAAAAAGTACAACTGTTAACTATTAACTAATGGTAACTACCTTATTACTACCTAATTATGCTGATAACTAAAAATTAACTATTTCACTTTTTTTTTTTTCATTTTTCCATTTTTTTTTGTTCTGCCTGGATTCAAACCTGCAGCTTTTGGATGGGGGGGGCTTAAAGGCGTGCCTTTTTTTCGCGGATGTCTTACCCACTGAACAGACCCCTATTCTCTTTGGATGTTTATGCCTTTTGAAGTTCACTTTTGTTCCCCCCAACCCAGCGCTCATTCAAAATATTCAGGTGTTTCCTAAAAAGTTTTTGGTACCCTGCTATGGATTCCCCCGTCAATTTAGAAAGTTGTTAAATCAGCACGCAAACATGGAATCCCTTTCAAAATTGAAAGCAAGGAAAACCAACTTTGGGTTTTTGTCCTGGGTTCGTTTTACTATAACCCGATTTTTCCTGTACGTACTACCAACGCACCCCTGCGTGTATCGCAGAAAGTGCCCCCCCAGGTAAACAGGGATAACCGTGAAACCAGAGGAACCCAAGGGAGGCAAGGGCCCTTTCATCTCCATGGGTTTTTTTTGCCCAACTCTGCCCAGTTTTTTCTATGTGTGATTTTGCAGTGAAAAAAACTGTTATCTGAAAACCTGTAGCGGGACAATTCATCATTTGCCTTCCTCTCTTCCCAGTCTTTGTTGATACCAAAACAATAACAGCAAATTTTCATGAAACGTGTGGGTCAATACACTTTAGTGAAAGTGTGTGTGATCTGGAAAAAAGGGGCGTAGCAGAAAAATTTTCCCTATGATGTTGAGTAAAAAAAAATGAGGATGCGAGGAAAAAAATACAAACCCACGTGATTCAAAATCGATGCTTTACCCACACGAGCACAAACTAAGTTGTCAGACATAGGCAAGATAGGCCTAGTCATAAAGAAGTAATTGCAGCAGCACAAGAATCTTTTCAACAAAAAAAATTTACACACAAAAAAATGGAATATTGAGGAAAAAAGGAAGAAAATTGGTCAATCTTCCGTGTTTGTGGGGAAGTTTTAAAACATCCCCTTTAACTGGAGAAAGATGTTGTAAGGAAATCCTCACATGACCCATCGGACTGTTTTGTTGTAAAGTTGTGAGGTGGATTTTATATGTGTGATTGACATCCAAGGTTTATTTTTAACAATGTTTTTATCCACGATTTTGGGACCCCGTCTGATGAAGGTTTGAAAAGGGCCAATTGTACACGTTGTTTCCACAGTTTTCGTTTATGTACTTCCGTCCTCCTCCATTTCTCCCTGCCCTCCCCCCTACCTGTTCCCCCCCCCCATTCCTCCAAAATTTCCGTTTTTTTGAAGGGCCTTAATTTTACCTAAACCAATAAAACTATTCGCATTCAATTCGTTCTCTCTCTCTCTCTTCTCTCTCTCTCTCTCTCTCTCTTCTCTCTCTCTCTCTCTCTCTCTCTCTCTCTTTAAAAAAAGTCCAAATTGAAACGTACATAAATTGATCCCCAAAATAAACGCCTTAATAAAAAACAATAATAAAATTTTTAAAAAATTTTTATTTATTATATTTTTATGGGGCCCCGGCTTTTCCCCGGGATAGAAATTTTTTTGTTACTCACGTGATGGCAAACTGTTTTAAATTGTTTTGATTTAAAAACCCCCCCCCCCCCCCCCCCCAACGTTTCCCCCCCCTCCCCCGAACAGATCACATTCTGTCTTGTTGTCGTCTCTCTTCTCTCTCTTATACTTCTATGTTTTCCGCCTGCCTCGGGCCCCCTTTCCCTGACGTCGAGATGCTTTTCTCGCTCGATTTTCCGCCTGCACTCATTTTCCCCATTTCCTTTCTATGATTCCCTTAATTTTTGGAACAGATTTTGCAGAAGTAGTTTATTTAAAAGGGTCTGTGTTAATGAAAAAAATAGTGTATCAGCTTTGAATGCAATCATTTTTCGGGCCCCCTTTCCATTGCTCCTTTTACCCCCCTCACTGTCCCATCCTTTGCAAAATATTTTCCCGTTACTGGAAACAGGGTACCAAAATTTTTATCAATAGCAGTGTAAATTTAGAAAATAAGGGTTTTTTAAAAGGTCAATTTTTAAGTTTTGGTTCGTAAAATTTGCATACATTTTCGTGCTTAAAACTGACGTGCTTTGGGAAATGTTATCAAGAAGGGTGAAAATTTAAAAATTCAGAAAATAAGGGTTTTTTTAAGGGTCAATTTTTAAAGTTTGGTCTTGAAAATTGTATAATTGTTTAGCGTTCAAATGCACATGTATTCGAATTTTTTCCCAGAATACCTAAATTTTAAAATAACGGTTTTTTTAAAGGGGTAATTGTAAATTTCTTTTTCTTTAAAATTTCCCATATTATTTTTCGGCTTTTTAAAACTGCACATGATACTGAATTTCTCAAAAACAGCCAAATTTTTGAAAAAAACGGTTTTTAACGGTCAAATTTTAAAGGTTAATGACTAAAATGACCCTTTTTCCGGGTTTTTCCTGTCAGCTTTGTCAGTTTGGTGGCATCCATAAACTTAGGCCCCCAACCTCAAAATGGGTTTTTTTAAAGGGTTTTGGGGTTTTTTTTTTTTTTTAAATTTTAATTTTTTAAATAAACCTTTTTTGGGGGTCCCCCCCCAAACCCAAAAATTTGTGAACAGAGAAAAAAAAATTTTTTAACCTTTAACAGTTTTTTTTTAAAGGTTTTTAGGGTTTTATTTTTTGAAACCCCAAATTTTTTCCCCAAAAAAGATGTAAAAAGAAAATGGGTTTTTAAAAAAAAATTTTTTTTTTGGGGGGGGGGGAAAAGGCGAAAAAGGCCCCCCCCCCCCCCCCCCCCCCCCCCCCCCCAACCATAACCAAAAAAACCCCCCCCCCCCCCCCTTTTTTCCTTTTTTTTTTTCCCCCCCCCCCCCCCCCCCCCCCCCCCCCTAAAAACGGCAATTTGAGTTTTTGCTTAGGGAAAACCAAAAAAAACAACAAAAAACAAACCATACTGCTAACCTTTTTCAGTTTAAAAAGGTTTTTCGCCTTTTAAAAGAACAAGTTTGGGTCGAAAAAAAATAAAAAATTCTAAAATTTCAAGAAGATGGGTTTTTTAAACATTTTTTTATGGGGGTTTGGTTTTTTAAAACGGTTTTTAACTGTTTAAATAAGGTTTTTTAACTGCAAATAACGGTTTCAATTTTGAGAATTTGCCTTCCCTGTGCAATGAAACAAGGTGTTGAAAAAAGCGGGAAAAAGTGCTTTTAAAGTTTCGCTTTTAACGGTTTTTAAAAGGTTTTTTTTTTTTTAGTTAGCCCCAAAAACCTCCCGATCACAACGGGGGCGTACCTGCCAAATTTCATGACAATCGGTTGAGCCGTTTTTTCAGCTATAGCGTACAAAACACACACACACACACACACACACACACACACACACACTGACTGACTGACTGAAACCATTTTCTGTCGTTTCATAGTGTTGTACTGACATTTTAAAAAGAAAAATTAATGAATTTAAAGAGGTAACGAAAAAAATACAAATAAAATCTGAATGAATAAAAACTAAAAGGGAAAATTAACAGGGAAAATTTACTTTTAAATAACATAAAAAAATTTAGAAATTGAACAATAAAGCAAAAATCTTAACTGTAAGAAAATCACAATCTCTCTCTCTCTCTCTCTTTTTCCCCTCCTCTCTCTCTCTCTCTCTCTCTCTCAGAAAACCTAAAAAAAAAAAAAATTAAAAAAAAAAAAAAAACCCACCCCCACCCCCCCCAAACACATGACACAAACAACACCATCCCAAACAACACCCAAAACAACCCCTTTTTCTCTCTCTCACCGACCAAAACTCCCCCACACAACCCAACACACACACCCAACACTCACAAAAACCACGCTTCCCCCCCCCTACCAGTGTATGCAGCACGCACATATATTCCTCCGACAAAAAATAAAAAACCAAACTCTCTCTTTCGCACGCGCGCGCCGCGCGCGCAACACACCCACACGCACACACCACACACACCACACCAACCAACAAACAAAACCCAAAACCCGCCACCTCCCTACACACACTCAAAACTATCCAACACAAAAAAAACGTTGACGTAGCACAACATGCCTACTAAAAAACAAAACGAAGTTCTCCCCCCCCTCTCTCTCTCTCTCTCTTCCCCCTCTCTCTCTCTTCCTTCTCCTCTTAGCGCGCGAAACAACCCTTGCAAAGTTTCGTAAATGGAATAATGCGCCCTAGTACACGTGAGAGTCGGACAGCTAGTATGTAACAAATTCTTTGCTCACGGTACACAGCCCCACAAAAACCAAAAAAAACAAACTTTAAAAAAAAAAAAAAAAAAAAAAAAAAAATCCGTTTTAGAAAAAAATTTGCAGGGGAGGACTTGATCAATTACACCCAAAATTTGGTACCCCTCCCCCATTTTTTGGGTTGGGACAAAAAACCTATGCAATGTTAAAGGTAGATTTTTAGACAAAATTTTTTCAGAAGAAAATTGAAAATACGCTTTTTTTAAATAACATTCAAGTAAAAAAGAGATACATTGGGTTTTTGACCACAGACCAAAAAGGAAAGGGGTTTTTTAAAACCCGCAAACCAACAATCCCCGTTTTTCTGTGCAATAAATTTTCAAATTCGGAATAGAACCTGGCGGGACTTAACAAGGGAACTGCGGGGGGCAGAAAGTTTCCCATCTGTTTTTTAAAAGGGGGCAGTTTTCCAATGTACTGTGTTTTCTTTGGGCCCCAGAGTCCCTTTTTGTCAAAATTTATTGTTTATTTCAAGAATTGAATTTAAGGGAATATCACATAAAATTTGTTTCGTTTTTGCACTTTGACCCCTTTCTTTTGCACAGGTATAAGCCAGTTCTTTTCCCTCGAAGTTTCGCAGGGACAGGGGGTTTACCCAAAATAATTTTTTATTTTGGAACCCTCCCCTCATTAAGGGTAAAATTGGGAAAATAAAATTTCCCCGGACGGGGGATCGGGGAGGGGAACTTGATGAAATTTTAAAGGGGGTGTAAGGGGTTAAAGCAGATGGGTTTAAATTCAAAATCCGTATTCTTTCTGGAAAGGGCTTCCCAACATCAAGAAATAAAATTTAAATAGCTTTCATAAAAAAGGAAAAAATTTCAGCAGGGGAAAAGAACAAACCTTTGGAAATTATAAAATCTTTTTTCAATTTTAAAGGGGAAAGGGTTTTTCACAAAAAGCGGGCCAACCCCAACCTCAAAAGTACACGAAATTTAAACCCATCGTAAAAATTTTTGCAGAAAAAATTCATTTTCCATTTGTAAATTCAAATTCTTTAAAAAAGAGAAGCAACCCCAAAAGGGGAAATTCTCATTTTTAGTAAATATTACCATGGGAAATAGAAAAAAATTTTGCTTGTTCATAAACCCAAAAAGGGGGAAAGGGGAAAGGGTTTTTTGGTTTTCTTTTTAAACCAATGTTGTAAAACCCGAAAAAGTTGCATGCATGAAAAGGGAGTTACAAAAATCGGGAAAATGGATTTTATGCTTTTTTTTTCCCGATTTTCTCTAAAAAAGTAGGGGGGTTTCATCAAGTTCAGAAGTAACTGAGTTGGGGACTGTTTTGCTCGGGGTTTAAAGTGCTACAAGCACCAGGCACCTATGTTTTTTAAAAAAGGCCCAAAAAACCCCGGGCCTCTTTTGTAAGTCATTTTCAATTGAGGGCCCATTTTTGGGGAACCCCCAAAGAAAAATTTTAAAGTGCAAAGGAATCAATACTAGTTAAACTTTGTAAATCTGTTTTGGTGCAGTGAAAAAAATATTTCCCTTGACCAAAATTACAATCGAAGGGAATTTGTCCCTAAGGGGCCGACATGGAAAAAATTAGATCCATAATTTTTGGGGGTTTTTTCCAAATTTAAGGCTCGCAGGTAACCCCAATTTTCTTTCTTGCCTTTTCCCCCGAGTGTTTATTGTGACACCAAATAATTATAGTAAAAAATAACCCCCTAAAAATTTTACTTTGTTATTGGGGAAAAATAAAAAGGAATCCCCTTTTTGGGACTTTTACCGCTTTCCCTACCTTAAAAATTGGGTATTTTTCTTTGTAAATATAAAAAAAAACCGATTTGTCCGTTGATAAAAAAAACCCTTTGGGGAAATTTAAAATAATTAAACAAGTTTAGGGACTGCAAATTTGGGGAAAACGGGGTTCCAACAATTTTATTCGCTTGTTTTTGTTTTTTTGTAAAATTAAAATTTAAATTTTTTTCCCAAACATTGCAAATAATCTTGCATAAGCAGTTTAAAAAGTTCCCCCTTTGGTGTCAATTTTGGATTAAGATCAAAAAGCATTTGAAAAGAGGATTGGAAAAACATGACATTTCTTGAGGACACCATTTTAAAATATCTTTTACTTGCCCAGCACACCTTTTTGTTTTTACTTTTTAGCGTTCTTCCTGATAAAAATGATTGTAAAAACATGTGGAAAAGGGAACCTTTAAAACCCAAATTTCATGAGCCTTGGAAAATTTAAGTTAAAAGGGCCAAACAAATCGTTTTTCTTCTTTTGAATATCAAAAAACGGGGCCCTAAAGTGATTTTCCCGCCTTGGGAAAGGGGTTTTTTTTGACGTGTGAAGCAAAAGGGAAAAATGATCAGTGCCACCCCCCTTTTTTTCTAAAACCCCAGTTGAAATTTTTGGCAAAACCCAAATTCTTTTAAGGAAATGTTTAATCTAAATTTTCCCATTTCTTCAAAAATTTTTAAAAAGTGGGGAAAGGCCCAAAAAAAGGGGGTTGGAAAATTAGAGATTTCTTTTTGATTTTCCTTGTTTTGGATAGGTAAAAACTGTTGCTTTTTCCCAAGGGGCCTTGGCAGTGCCAAAATTCCAGCAAAATTTGGGGAAAAAAACTCTAAAATTTTTTCAAAAAGCATTGTGGAAAATGCTTTATAAAGTTGTAAGAAAATGGGATAAAATTTTCCTGTCCCCAATTTTACCAGATTTTAGGGGGCGAAGTGAGTACAGAAGCTCCCCATTTTTAGATTTTTAAATTAATATAAAAAGGTTGTCATTGTATGGGTTCAATTTTTCTCCCTTTTTTTTTAATTTGTTCTTTTTCGTTTTTGGCTCTTCTTTGGGCCGGATTTTCGTCTGGACTCATTGCTGAGGGTTTTGGGGTGTCAGCAAAAATTCAACTTTCCCCTCGTTTTTTTTATGATTTTATGTTTTCAATCAAAACAGGATCTGGGAGATGAAAAGAACCCTTTAGATTTTCTAATTTTTTCCAAAGAAAAGCGCTATCTTTTGGGGGTGTTTGGAAAGTTGATGACTAAGTTTTTGTAATATTTGCTGCTTTGCAAAAGCAAAAACTTTGTTCTATTGGGGTTAGTTTTTTGTTTTCCCAGCTTTGTAATTTTCCCACTCTATTTTTAGGCGGGTTTGAGGCTTATCATCCCCCCTTTTGAAGGCCCTTAGTTTTCGCACCCCGGGCCCGATTAAAAACCCCAAAAATTCCCCACCAAGGTTTTGGGGAGGGCTTTTTTGGATGTTTCTTTAAATTTGCCCCTTTTGGGGGATTGCAGAATCGCCCCTTTAAGTAAAATTTTTTTAAATTTCAAAATAAAAATTTTTCCCAAAACCCTTTCTCCAACCCTGTTTTTTGATTGAAATTTAGAAAAGACGAACCGGGTTCGTAAAATGTGATTAAAAAGGGCCCCCAATTTTAAAGGCCTTTATCTTTTTATTTTAGTGCTTTTCAAAATTGTAGTTTGTTTTTTAAAGGGCTCCTAAAAATTTGGGATTTCAATGGGGAGATGATCATGCCAAAACGGTTTTTGATAAAACCTCCCAAAAGTACAAAAAGGGGGTTTCATTTTTGGGGGGAAAACTAAAGACAAATCTATCGGGGGAGCAACGCTGATCGGATGGGGAACAGCAATTCTTGTTATAGGCCCCCTTTTAAAAAATGGTTAAGTTGGCTTTGGGGTTATTGAAATGGAAAGGTTTTTCGTTGTTTGGTTAAAAATTATTTTGGGGGATTTTGGGAAAACCCAAAACAAAGGCGTGGTGGGAATTAACTGGGCCAAGAAAAACCCTTTGTCTAGAGCGGTCTAAATCCTTTTATCAGTGGGTTTTTACCTTTTGGGGACACTCCATCCGGAAAAATAACATTTTCAAAGGGTTTAAAATATTTACCATAACCCCTTTTTAAATTTCTATACAGAAAAGAATATAAACTTTTAAATTTTATTAAAGAACAGGGTTGTTTTGGGCCATGGGGTTGTTAATAAGATTGAAGTCATTTTGTGGGCAACTTTTTTTTAAAACGTTGGTTTTTCCCTTTCATCTAAAACAGGTGGGGAAAAGGGAATCCTTTTTAAATTTGGGGTTTTAAAATCATTTTTGTGGGAAAATTCAATGATGAACCCAAAAACTACGTAAAAAGAACGTTTCTGCAAAAAATTTTCCAAAAAATAAAAATTCCCCTTTAAATTTTTCAATTCAATTGTAGAAAAAACGGGGCAAATACCAGTAGGTTTGACTTGTTCAGGCCTAAATACCATCTTTATTTTAAGGAAAAAGGCCCCAAATAACTGGGAAATCCGGGAAACCCAGAAAAACCCCAAAAAAGGAAAACGTTTGCGAATTTCTCTTTGTAGGGTTCATTTGGAGTTCAGAAAGGCATTGGACAGAATTGTTTTAAAATTCAATGATTGCCGGGGTAAAGGGACATCAGAAATTTTTTTTTGGGAAATGGCCCAGACATTTCACGGGAGGATTTTCAAGATACATTAAAATTTTTTCAAGATAAAAAATTTAAAGTTTTTTTTTGAACGAACTTAAAGGGGTCAGATTTTTTCTTTAAGGAAGCGGGCCCACGGGTTTTTTTCAAAAATTTTTGTTTTCTGTCCAATACTTGTGGATTTGTGACAGCAAAAATGGGTTTAAATTTAAAACCAAATTGTAGGGATTTGGGTTTAAAAATAGTGTCCCCCAGATTGAAGGGGGGCTAGAACCCAAAGAAGTGGGGCCAGCGGGTTTTTTTTGTTACCCTTCTTTCATTCCTTGACTTGGAAGGGGGAAATAAAAAACCTTGAGTTGGTGTTTACCCTTTAAATTGAATTATCTTTTTCCCGGCACCCGGGGTCTTCTTTTTTTTTCCGCCCTTTCCCTTCCCCTTTGTTTCTTTTGAACTGTGATTTGTTGAGAGCCCCCAAAATTTGGGCTTTGTGGTTGGAAGACTTTAGCTTCCCGGGGCCAAAACATTTAATTTATATTCCGGGCCCCAAAGGGTAAAGAGGCCTAAATGTTCTCCAGCAACGGGGTTTATAAAAATTTTTGGGGGCCCTGGTACCCCGATTCAAGGGACATGGTCATTGTGCCCACATCTTCCAAAAGGGCGGTTTCCCCGGGACACGCGACTTTGTGTGCCCCAGCCCTGTTGCACCTAGTAAAACGATGGGAAGGGTTTTTTTACAAAAGGAAAAAACCGGGAGAAAACTCGGGAAAACCCAATACATATTTCTTTTGGCAGGTTGATGTAGAGAAAGTGATTTTTTTTGGCTCTTGTTTTCATTTTCCATCTTTTTGGGAAGTTTTTTTAAAGAAAGGAAAAAAAATGACCCCATTTCTTTCTTAAGTCAGAAAAGAGGATGTAAAAGGGAAAAATTTGGGTTTTTCCCACACCTTGGGGTTGGAAAAAACCTCGGGTTTACAGAACATTTTTTTAAAAAACCCATGAAAAAGGTTGTTTTTTGTAGTCGATTTTGTTGATCGGCGGAAGTCAACGGAATAAAACCACCCGGGGCCTAAAGGGAGAGCTGTTTCGGACCGGGTAGGGGCCCAATTTGGAGTTGACCCAAAGTTTTTTGCCCCAAAATCCCCGGGAACAACCCCAGTGGGGGCAGTTTCCTTCTTCGTATTTTCCCGGGAAGTACGGGGGAAAGCGAAAAAAAAAATGATTTTCTTTGGAAAAAAAGTTGGGATTTTTTTTGGGAAGAGGGTTTTTCACATCAAAATTTTGTGGGAAGGGGGGAGGGGATGATGGGGGCAAATTTTTGCGCATGATAATTGGGGGTTTAAAACAGGCAAAGTTGGGGAGGGTTTTGCTGTTTTTAAAAAAGGGTTTCAAAGAAAATTTTTTTCTTCAGGACAACTTTTTTTTCCCTCCCCCAAGTTAATTTTATTCTAAATTTAAGTGTTTTTTCTTGCCGTTTAGGAAGATTATTTTTAAACTAAGATTTTTTTAATTTGGTGAAATTTTGAGATCATTTCAGACAAACCAAAATTCCTTTTCATTTTTTAATCCCCACTGAGTTTGGGGGAACCCCCTGCAGGACCCTTTTTTTTTTTTTTTTTTTTTTTTTTTTTCTTCTTTTTTTTTGGGGTGGGGAAAAAGAAACTGGGGGGATGGGGGGAAAGGGATGCGGGGGAAAAGGGGTAGGGGTGGGGGGGGAAAAATTAAAAGGAGGGGTGAGTTTGGGAGGGAGTTACTTTAGGTGATAGATTGGGGAAAACACCCACACTACCCCACACAAAACAACACACCACACACACACACACACACACCCCAAACCACCACCCCCAAACCACCACCCCCAAACCCAACAACAAAAAACAAAAAACAAAAACCCAACATTAAAAGGGCAAAAAAGCTAACAAAAAAAAACAGTGGTCCAACCCCAAACACAAACAGTGATTATAGGGGAAACCCCCTCATAATTATGACTAGTACTATAGGGTTTATGGGTTTGGGGAAAAAATTAAACACCCCATACATGGTATGGTTGGATAGAAATTATTAAAATATTTTAATTTTTTATAAAAAGTTATGTTTAGGGTTTTTTTTTTAAAACAAAACACCACACCACCCCACACACACACACACCCACAAAAGAATTTGCCATTTTTTTTAAAAAAGGTTTATATATATATAATTAAGAAAAATGGTAAAACCAAAAAAGAACTAATTTATAGATACCACTAAACCAAATGATGAAAAAAAAAAAAAGAAAAAAGAAAGGAAGGACAAAAGGGAAGGGTTTGGAAAGGGAAAAAGAACCAAAAAACAAGGGGAAATGAAAAAAATTGGCAACAAACCCAAATTTTTGCGGGTGGGAAACTGTAAAAAAATAATTAGTTGTTTACTTAATTGTTAGTAATTTAAATTTCCTCTTTTCTCAATTTTTTAAAACCACCCTTTTTCATAATATTTTCATGGTACATCAGCCCTCTCTGTCTTCATGTCTTCTTTTTTTCCCTTTTCTTTATTTCCTATTTCCATTTTTCTTTTTTTTCTTTGTTTCCTTTTTGTACTCTGCCCCTTTTCTTTTTATCGTTTTTATTTTTTTTATGTTTATGGACTTATAAAATTTTTTTTCCCCCTTTTTTTTTTTTTAAAGGGCAATTCCCAAATTAGAGACAGAAAGAGGCTTTTACTATTGTGGGTCGGGTTGGGAGCACCCCCAAAAAAAAAAAAAAAATTCTCACAAAATTTAAACTAATTAACTAACTAAGTAACTAATTTAAAAATGGGTTAGCTAATGTTTTTAAACAAAATTAACTAACTGAAGTAACTACCTTACTTACTACCTAATACATAAATTGACTAAAAAAACAAAAAAAAACTATTCTTCACTTTTTTTTTTCCTTCTTCAATTTTTTCTTTGTTTTCCCTTTGGATTCAAACCCTAAAGTTTTTGGGAAATGGGTGGGCGTCTGAAGGCGTGCCTTTTTAGACGGATGTTTTAAACCCCACTGCAAAACGGGACACTATCATTTTTGAGATGTTTATCCCTTTTTGAAGTTCACTTTTTTTTCCCCCCAACCCCAGCAGCTCATTAAAATTTTTCAGGTGTTTCCTCCCAAAAAGTCTGTTGGTTTGCCTGCTAGGGAAACTCCCCGTCAATTTTAAAAAGTTTTTTTTGAATCGCCACCTGCAAACCCGATGTTTACCCCCGTTCAAAATTGAAAAAAAAAAGGAAACCACATTGGGGTTGTCCTAAAGGTTTTCGATATTTTAACCGATTATTCCCTGTCACGTTACTCCCACAGCATCCATGCTGTGAAAGGGGGAAAGGGGGGGCCCCTTCCAGGGAAAAAACAGGGGGATAAAAATGTGAAAAAAAAGAGGAAGGCCAAAGGGTAGGAAGGCGGGCCCTTTCTTTCCCCATCTGGTTTTTTTTTTGGAAATTTCCCCCCCATTTTGTTTAGCTGCTGTTCTGACATTGAAAAAAACTGTTTATATGAAAAACCCCTTGTAGTGCAATAATCACATTTGCCTTCCTCTTTCCCACCCAGTCTTTGTTTGATACTAAAAACCCCAATAAAACGGGAAAAATTTACGGAAACTGGTGGCGTCAATACAAAGTTAGTAAAAAGTGTGTAAATTAAAACTCTGAAAAAAAAGCCCCTTTGCGAAAACAAAATTTCCATATGATTTTTTAGAGTAAAAAATACTGAAGGCTATGACGGGGAAAAATAAAAAAACCCAAACGTGTTTAAAAATCGTTTGCATTTCCCCGAACAGAGCCACAAAATAATGTTTGATCAAGCACTGGGGAAACGGGATAGTCCCAAAAGTCACTAAAGAACCCAAATTGTGCAGAAAGCAACGAATTTGTAAAACAAAAACATTCCCCACACAAAAAAAAGGGAATTTATTGGGGAAAGAGGGAAGAATTTGGGGTCCAAATCTCCTCCGTTTTTTGTGGCAAATTTAAACCCCATCACCTAACTGGAGCAAAGGATTTTTGTAAAGGGGAAATCCTCACTTGACCCATCGGACTTTTTTGGGTTGAAAAGGTTGTGAGGTGGGACTATTTCATGTGTGTTTGGACAGCCCAAGGATTATTTAAAAATGTTTTACCCCCCCACGATGTTGGATCCTTGCCCATGAAAGGGTTTTGAAAAGGGCCCAATTTGGTACAACTTTGGGTTTCCACATGTTTTTTCGTGTATGTACTTCCGTCCTCACCCCCAAATTTTCCCCCCTGCCCCTCCCCAACCCCTTTTCCCCCAACCCCATTCCTCCAAGCCCGTTTTTTTAAAGGGCCCTTTAAATTTGCCTAAACCCACATAAAAACTATTCCATTCATATTCGTTCTCTTTTCCTCTCTCTCTCTCTCTCTCTCTCTCTCCTTTTTCTCTCTCTTCTTTCTCTCTCTCTTTTAAAAGTCACAAATTGAATACGTACATAAAATTGATACCCAATAAACCCCTTTTAAAACATAAAAAAAAACAAATAATAAATTAAAAAATTTTAAATATATATATATATTGTTTTGGGGCACGGGGCGTTTCCCCGGGATATGAAAACATTCTTTGTGTTTACTAAGGGGTGAGGGGCAACTTGTTTTAAATTTGGGTTTTGTTTTAACAATCAACCCCCCCCCCCCCCCCCCCGGGTTTCCCAAAACCCCCCTCCCCCCCCCCCCGACCCCGATACACATTCTTTTCTCGGTCTGTCTGTCTTTCTCTCTCTCTTATTAACATTCTTTTTTTTTCCCGCCTCCCTCGGGCCCCCTTTTCCCCCAAAAAGCACGTGGGAGATGCTTTTTTCGTCGATTTTCCCCCTTTTCACTCACTTTTTCCCATTTCCTTCACTGTTTTCCCCTTTAAAATTTTTTTAGGGAACGGGAAACTTTGTGCGGGAAGTAGTTTTTTTTCAAACGGGTCGGGTTTTCAATGTAAAAAATAGGTATCAGGCTTTGCACTGTAAAAAATCTTTTTTCGGGCCCCCTCTAAATTGGGCCCCCTTTTTCCCCCCCCTTTCACTGCCCCCATCCATGTTGAAAAAATTATTTACCGTTACTGGCCCACCGCTTTAACCGAATTTTTTTCAAAAGCAAAGTTAAATTTAGAAAAAAAAAACCCGGTTTTTAAACGGTCAATTTTTAATTTTTGGGTTCGTAAAATTTGCAAAATTTGTTCGTGTTTTAAAACTGTTCGTGAACGGAATGTTATCAAAAAAGGGTTTGAAAATTTAAAAATTTCAGAAAAAAAACGGTTTTTTTAAACGGTCAATTTTTGTTTCGGATTTAAAAAATTTGGGTATAATCATTTTTTTAGCGTTCAAAACCCCCCAAAATGTATATCGAATTTTTCCCCCGGGGGAATACTCAAATTTTTTAAAAAAAAAATAAACTTTTTTTTAAACGGTCAATTGAAAAATTTGGGTTTGTAAAAAATTCTATTTTTTTTTCGGTTTTTTAAAACGCAAAAGTATCCTAAATTTCATCCAGAACAGCCAAAATTTTTGAAAATAACGGTTTTTTTAAACCCGGTAAAATTTAATGGCTTTAATGTATCTAAGGGCCCCTTTATTTTACCCGCTGGTTTTTCCTGTCAGCTTATGTAATTTTGGGTGGCGATCCTATAAACTCAGGGCCCCCGCACCCCCTCAGAAAAATGGGGGTTTTTTTAAAAACAGTTTTAGGGTTTTGGTTTTTTAAAAACGGTTTTTAACTTTTAATAAATAAGTTTCTTAACTGAAAAAATAAGGGTTTTAAAAATTTTCGAGAATTTCCCCCGTCCCGTCCCAATGTCACAAGGGCCAATTTGATGAAAAGCAGAGGAAAAAAGTTTGCCCTTTAAAACCCGTTAAAAACATTTTTTTTTTAAAGGGTTTTTAGCGGTTTTTTTTTTTTAGAAAATTACCCCAAAAAACCAACCCTGGGTCACAACGGGACGTCCCTGCAAAATTTTCAAAGGGATCTTTTTTTTAAACAGTTTTTTTTGGGGGTTTTGGGTTGTTTTTAACGGTTTTAATGTTAAAAATAAGGTTTTTTAATCCCAAAAATAACGGTTCTTTTTTTTAGAAAAGTAGTCCTGTATGTGAAATGTAAAAAGGGGCTATTTGAAAAAAAAGCAGGGAAAAAAAGAGACTTTAAAACCGTATAAACAGTTTTAAAAAGGGTTTTTAAGGGTTTTAAATTTTTTTTTTGGATTACCCCCAAAACTTCCCAAAGTCAAAAACGGACGTACCTCCCCAAATTTCATGACAATCGGTTTGAGCCTTTTTTTTCAGTCTATATTTTTAAAAGGGGACCCAAACACCCCCAACACCACAAACAACCCCACAAAATGACGGGACTGCCCTGAAACCTTTTTACTTTTAAGATTAAATAGTTTTTGTACTGAAAATTTTAAAAAGAAAAAAACCTTAATGAATTAAATGAGGTAAGAAAATAAAAAAATAACATCTGAATGAAAAAAAATCATAAGGGAAAAATTTCAGGGGGGAAAAATTTAACATTTCTAAAGTAACATAATAAAAATTCAGAAAATTTTAACAAAAAGCAAATTAATCTTAAAAAGTACTGAAAATAACAATCTTTCTCTCTCTCTCTTTCTCTCTCTCTTCTCTCTCTCTTCTCCGAACACCATAAAAAAAAAATTAAAAAAGGAAACCCCCCCCCCCCCCCCCCCCCAAACAATGCACACAAAACCCCACATCCAACAACCCCACACAACAACTCTCTCTCTCTTCTCTCCAGGGAACATTCCCCCCACACACACACAACACACACCACACACTCACAAAAACACGTTCCCCTTCCCCCCCTCACGTGTATGCGAGCACGCACATATTTCACCCCAAAGACAAAAAAATAAAAAAAAAAACTCTTTTCCTCGCACGCGCGCGCGCGCGCGCGCCAACCCACACAGAACACAACACAACACACACACACACACACAACATTCCCAAAACCCCCACCCCCCCTACCACATCAAAACATATCCACACAAAAAAAAGTATGGGGACGTACGAAAACATGCTCTACATATAAACAAAACGAAGTTCTCCCCCCCCCCTTTCTCTTCTCTCTCTCTCTCTCTTCTCTCTTCTCTCTCTTCTAGCGCGCGCAAAAAACCCCTGTGCAAAGTTTGTAAAGGAATAATGCGCCCTAGTCAGTGAGAGTCGGACAGCTAGTCATGTAAACAAATTTTTTGCTCTCGTGTAATCGCCCACTAAACCAAAAAAGAAAAAAAACATTAAAAAAAAAAAAAAAAAAAAAAAAAAACCCGTTAGAAAAATTGCCAAGTGGATGAGACTTGCAGATTTACAGAAAATTTTGGGTAGCCTCCCCCCCCTTTCGGGGTTGGGACAAAAAACACTATGCAATTTTAAAAGGGTAGATTTTTAGAAAAAAAATTTTATCATGAAGACTTTTGGAAAATACGCTTTTGAAAATGAACATTCAAGTAAAAATGAGTAATTAATTTTTGACCACAGACCCAAAGGAGATGGTTTTAAAAATGCCAAAACCAACATAAACCCGTTTCTGTGCAAAAAAATTTTCGATTCGGAATAGAACCTGGCGGATTATACAATGACTGCCGGGGGCAGAAAGATCCCCTTGTTCTTTTTGAATTTGGGAGCTTCAATGTTGTGTTCTTTTCTGGTCCCAAATGCTTTTTTCAGAAAATTTTTTTTTTCAAGAACCGAAAAAAAAGGAATATCCCCAAAATGTATTGTTTGCACTTGGCTCTTTTGCAAGGTATCAGCCAGTTCATTCCTCGAAGATCGCAGTGACCGGGGGGGACCCATAAAAATGTTTTTTTTGGAACCTCGCTCATTAATGGTGAATTGAAAATAAAATTTCACTGACGAGATCGGGACGATTGTGTTTTTTGAAGGTTTTAAAACCCGTTAAAGCAGATTGGAATTGAAAAATCAGTTTCTTTCTTTTAAAGACTTGCACATCGAAAAAAATTAATAGCTTTCATAAAAAAAAAAAACTCGCAGTGAAAAATAGAACAACCTTTGGTAATTAAAATTTTTTTTCAATTTTAAAGGGGAAGGTATCCGGAAAGCGCCCCAAACCTCAGAAGTACAGAAACTGAACCATCAGTGAAAATATGCAGAAAAGATTCATTTCGTGTAAATCAATTCTTTAACAAAAGGAAAAAGCAAAAGGGGTTCTATTTTTAGTAATTTACCATGGAAATAAAAAATCTGCTTGCTTCATCAACCAAAGGGGAAAGGGTATTTGGTCTTTTTAAAACAAGTTGTAAAGCGAAAAGTTGCAGCAGGGAAAGGGAGAAAATAATCAGACAATGAAGTTATTTTTTTTTTATTCCTTTTCTAGAAACGTAGGTGCTTTCATAAAGTTCAAAAGTAACTGAGTTGGGGACTGTTCTTGTCGTGCTGATAGTACAAGAACAGAGCATCCTATGTTATTTAAAGGGAAAAACTCCCGGCTCTCTGTAAGTCATATCAATTTATGCCCATCTTGGGAACCCCAAGCAATTTTTAAATGCTAAGGAATAATCTAGTTAACTTATGTAAATCTGTCTTTGGTGCAGTGAAAAAAAATTTTTGACCCAAACTTACAAACGAACGAATGTCCCCAAGGGACTGGATAAAATTAGATCCTAATTTATTGAGGGGTTTCCCGGTTTTGGGCTCGCCGTAAAGCAATTTTCTTTCTTGCCTTTTCACGAGAGATTTATTTTTACACCAAAATAAATTTTTAGTGAAAAATAACGCCTAGAAATTTTTTCTTGCTTACTTGGGAAATGAAAGAATCCCATTTGTACTTTTACAGCGTCCCCCACCTTCAAAATCGATTTTTTCTTGTAAATATTTAAAAACCCATTTGTCCGTTGATAAGTTAAAACCGTTTGAATTCAAATTAAAAATTTAAAAAATTTACTGAGCAAATTTAAACGTTTAACAAATTTATTCGCTTGATTTTGTTTTTTTTAAAATTTTCAATTTAAATTTTTTCCCCATTGCTATATCTGTTTGCAGTAAAGTTGCCCCTTTTGTGTAATCTGATTAAGATCATAAGCATAAAGAGAAGAGGATTGGAGAAAAAGGACACTTCCTTGAGGGACACCCATGTTAACTTTTTTTGTATTTGACACCCACACCATTTAGTTTTATTGTAGCGTTCTTCCTGATAAAAAGATTGTAAAAAAAATGTGGAAACGGGCCTTTTTAAACCCAATTTCATGAGCCTTGGACAAAAATTTAAAATGCCAAAAAAGAATCGTATGCCCCTATTTAAAAATTAAAAAAAAGGTGGCTAAAGTTTGGGAGTCGCTTAGCCAAGGTTTTTTGGGGGAAGGGTGAAGCTTTAAAAAAAAAACCCTGGGTTTAGTGACCCCCCCTCCCTTTTTTGGGAAAACCCGCTTGAAAAAAAATTTGGGAAAAAACCCTCTTTTCAAGGAAAAAAGTTCTTAAACTGAATTTTATTATCCCCTCAAAAAGTTTTCCAAAGGGGAGGGTTCAAAGAAAAAGGGGCCCCAAAAAATTTGAAGGTTTTTCTTTTTGATTTTTCTTGTTTATGGATAGGGGACAAAATGTTGGGTTTTTTCCAAAAAACCAATTTTGGGGCCCTTTTCCCGAATTCCCGAAAAATTGGAAGAATCTAATAATTTTTTTCCAAAAAAAAATTGGGAAAAATGCTTTTTTCATGTTGTAAGAAATGGGATCAAAACCTGTTGCAAATTTTTTCCCGATTTTAGACGGCGAAATGGGGTTTCAGAAGCTCCCCCATTGTTAGATTTTTATTAAAAAAATAACGTGTTGTCATTGTAAAGTGGTTCAATGTTTCTCCCCTTTGTTTTCAAAAAGTTTTTTTCGTTTTTTGGTCTTCTTTAGGGAGAGGGTTTGTCTGCTCCCTTGCTGCGAAAGTTTTCAGCAAAAATTTAAAATTTTTCCTCGTTTTTTTTTTATAGATTTTATCGTTTTTCAATCAAACAAAGGGTCTGGGAGATGAAAAGAACCCTTTTGATTTTTAATTTCTTTCCAAAATTTAAAACGCTATGTTTGGGTGTTTGGAACGTTGATGACTAAGTTTTTTTTAATTTCTGCTGCTTTGCAAAAGCAACAACTTTGTTACTATTGGTGTTAGCTTTTTTGTATTCAGCGTGTTTAAATGTTCCACTTACCTTTTTGGCTGGGTTTTGAAAGGGGGGGGTTATCATTTCCCGCTTTTGAAGGCTTAGTTTTCGCCCCCGGCGACCACACGCAATTTTTTCCCCAAGGGTTTGACGCTTTCTTTGGGGTGATTTTTTTTTAAATTTTTACTTTTTGGGATTTTCAGAAAACTGCAGCCTTTTAAATATAATTTTTTTTTAATTCAAAAAAAACCATTTTTTAAACCGTT
>JAMYXO010003481.1:10000-20056 GCA_033310375.1 Conus canariensis | reverse complement strand
AAAAAAATGTTTGATGTCAATTACAGAATTGAGGGGGAATGGTGGGGAAGAAAATTTTCCCTGTTAAAAATTTTTGAAAAAGTACTTTCACAGGTTGGAATGTTAGTTAACAAGGTTGCGGGTCCCTAAAAAGATTTCAGAATTGGCATGTGATTTTTCCCATTCTTTTTCGAAAGGATTGTGGACAGAACTTTGAAAAGTTGAAAAAAACCTGTTTTTTCACAAATTTGCCTTTTAATTCTTAAAAACTGTGTTGGGTGTTGGCACGGGGTTGATGTTGTTTTTAAAACTCCCCTACAATTTATCCTTAAAGGTGAAACACCCCGAGGAGTAAAGGGCAACGAGGACTTAAAACCATTAGGTGGCTAAAACAAAAGTGTTTACTACGGGTTTTATACAGAGTACTTCAAAAAAAACCCCAGGTTCCTGCTTTGGTGTTGAACCCTCATAAAAGGGGGTTTTTGAAAAACAGATGTTCCCTGAAACGAAGGGGAAGTGTATCCTTTACCTTTTGCAAAAAAAAGGGGGGGAAATTTAAAAAATTTAAAAGGGGGTTTTCAGGTCTTTGTTGGTTTGGGGGTTTTAAAAAAAGTCAGTTTCCATATGGGGCTCCTGGGGTGCTGGTTTCAAAACCATTTTTTTCAGTCGATTTTGTATTGATTAAGGGTTTGAATAAATTGACTGTTTTTGATTTTAAAAACCCAAATTTCCCGATGTGGAGGGGGGGGTTTGTAAAAACGGCCCAAGCCAATTTTTTTGTGGGAAAATTGATTCACAAAAGGTTTTTGGAGTTTCCCCATGTGTGTTGTTTGAAAAAGGAAAAAAACCCTTTTTAAAACCCCAAAAATTGGATTTTTTTATTTTTTGCGAATTTCTTTTGGGGTTTTCGAAGGGAACCGGAAACCCTTTTGCGGAATGTTTTTAGAAAAACCCCCGGGGGGGGTTTCAGGGAATGGGCTGCTGTAATTTTTTTTTATGATTTTTTGCTTGCTTCAAAAAAAAGGAGTAACCCTTGGCGGGATTTGTTTTGAAAAGTTTTTTTTAAAAAGACCCCCTTTTTTTGGGTTTGACAGCAACCCCCTCGAAAAAACATGGGGGTTTTTAAAAAAATGGATTTTTTTTTGGGGGTAAAAAATTTTGGGGTTCGTTTGGGGCCAGAAAGAAAAAAAGGGAAAAAAAAAATTTTGGCAATCAAACCCCATTTTCAAAGAAACGGGTTTTGTTACTTTTGGATCTTTTTTTATTACGGGGTTTTTTGTCCCTCACTTTGCAACTTTTACAGCCCATTAATGATTTTAAAAAGGGGTTTCCCCAAAATTCTTATTGATTGGACTGAAATTGTAGAAAGTTTTTAAAAAGTTAAAAAAAGGGGTTTTGAATTCTTCTCCTTTTTTTCTTCTGCCCAACTTGGGAAAGATTTTGTCCTCCGGCTGATGCAAGTTCAACAGGAATTTTTTGGGGGTGTTCCTTTTTGCAAAAACATCAAGATTTATTGCATCCAGTAAAAAGTTTGCAAGTAAAAGTTCACCCATTGGGACAAATCGAAGTATTTTACTATTGAAAGGGAAAGTTAGCGGGTTTTGTGGGGGACCCTTTAAAAAATTTTTTGGGGGTTTTTGGGCAGGGAGGTTTTTTTTTTCCCGCAGGGATCCCCACCCCCCTGACGTTTTTGAAGGGCCCCAAGAACAAAAGAAAAAAACCCCTTTTTTTACGGTTTTGGGGGTTTTGGGGATCCAGCAATACAGTTTCGGGTTTATCCAATTTTCGGGGGCCGCAAAGTGATTGCTGACATTTTGTCTCGACAGTAAAAGCAGTGTGTGTTTTCAAATTTTTTCTTTTTGAAAGTTTTAATTTTTTTGTTTGTATTTGAAATAAAGGAATGTTTTTGTGTGCAATATTGGGGGTTTTCCGGTAGTGATAGTTGATGGTTTGGCTTTGGATTTTAAATTTTTTTGGAAACAATGTTTTTTTAAATAACTTTTTTTTGTTCGATTTTAATAATTTTCATTTTGGGGAAAGTTTTTTTCGGAATTCCCGTTTATGGGATTTTTTTTTGTGGAAACTTTCCATTTCTCTTCTTTGAAAAAATTTGATGAATAAATTTTTTTATCGGGGTTTTGGGGGGGTCTTTAATTTTAGGGGGAAAAAAAAATGATGTGGGAATTTGGGAAAAATTTTTATAAATTTAAAAGATTTTTAATTTTTTTAAATTTTGGAAGGGAAAAACCCCCAGGGTTTGATGTTTTTTGTATTCATTTGGGGTGAAACCCCGAAGGGGAAAAAAAGTAGGACGCTGATTTGGATTGAAAAAATGTGTTCCCCAAAAAAATTATTTTTTATTCAGAGGGCTCTGGACAAAAGACTTGGGGGGGTCTGATTGAAAACCCCTTTTGGGTTTAACATTTGGCTAGGTTTTGGGCCCATGCAACCCGGGTTTTTGGGGGTGCTATTTTAAATTTGGGCTGGGTTTGTCCCATGCAACCCTGGTTGGGTTGTGTTTAAACCCCCCTTTGGGGGGGTTTTTAAAAATGCCTTTGGGGTGGCAAGTTCACCGATTAAAAGGTGTAGATTTAACTGGAAGTCTACTAGGGTTGGGCTTTTTGCTTTTCCCTAAAAGGGGGAAATCCCCGGGGGGGGTTGGGAAAAGGGGTTTTAAAACAATTTTTAGTAAAATGTGTAATTGAAATGAAAACAGAATTTTTAAAAAATTTTAAAAGTTTTTTTGTATTGCGTATTTGGGGAAAAAAAAGGGGGAAAAATGAATTTTTGAACCGAAAAAGAGAAAAATTGAAAAAAAATAAAAAAAAAATATTGTTGGGATAAAGATTTTCTCTCTGTACCCCAAATTTTAGGTTTGGGAAAAGGTTTTGGGGGGAAAAAGGGGGATGTGAGTTTTTTCTATATTGAAACGGGGGTGAATGTGAAAGGAGTTTAAAAGGAAACTATGAATAATAAAAAAAAAAGAGAATAAATAAAAATTTTTTAGGGTTAACCCCGGACCTAGGGGTTTGGGTTTCGAATCCCCCAGCGTCCGTGGTGGGCCAGTGGTGGTCCGTGGGTTTTGGGCCCGTGGTGGTCCAGCGGTTGGTCCAGGCTTGAGCTGTACGAGCCTAGTGAGAGTCCAGGCTGTGGTGGTCCGAGGTGGTACCCCAAATGAAAGAAAGCTCCTCGCAAGTAAAGGGATGAATTTTTCTTTTTTTTACTTTTTTAATTTATAAGAATGATAGTGAAAAATGTGTTTTGAGTGTGTTGGTTTTTTGGGGGAAAATTTTAATATTGTGTTATTTTTTTTTGGGTGGGGAATTTCTTGTGAAGGAAAAATAATTTTTGGGAAAAAAAGCAGTGAAATCCCAAAAAAATTTTAAAAACCCTTTTTTTGTAAAGTAAAGGGAGATTTTTTAAAAAACTCAGTTCAATTTTTTGGTGTGTCCTTTGGGTGAATGGAGGGGATTGGTGTTGTGTGAAAGAAAAGTTTACTGTTTTGTGGAATGCAGGTGTTTTTGTTAAAAACATGGGTTGTGCGTTATTAACTACAATAAAAAATTCATGTTTAAAATCTTTTTCATACAATGGGGTTTAAAAGGGTTAAAAACTAAAAGGGAAAAAATCATGTGGGTTTCTTTCTTTTCTAATTATTCCTTGAGAATTTGGTGGTGTGTGTGTGTGTGTGTGTTGGTTGTGTGTGGGGGTGTGTGTGTTTTGTGTGTTTTGTCTGGTGTGTTACATTTTTCCCCAAATAAAATTTCCCCAAAAGAGGGTTTTTAAAATTTTTCCCCCAAAAAAATTTTAAAAAGCCCTTTTGGGTTTTAATGCATGGGCCCGGGTTTTTATATTTAGTTTAATTGTTGGGGTCCCCATATGTATGTTAAGTTAAAAACCCCGCCACACCCGGGTATTGTTTTTTTTTATTCTGCTACCCTGACCACACAGGGAAATTTTTCCCCCGGGGGGTTCATAGGGATCAAAAAAGGTCACATCCTGTAAAGAAAAGACCCCAAAATTTTGAAATTACACCTTTAAAAAAAAAGCAAAAAAAGTAAATTTGAAACAGCAGAAACAATTAAAAAAAGGAAAAAAAATTTATGATTTTCCTTCCCGTGAAAAAGAATGACCCCCGCTGGGGGAAAAAGGGGGCTAACTACTGAGATCCCCTATGAAAAAGGGAAGGGGCCCCCTGGTGTATGGCAGGGGAGCAAAACTATTTGGGGCCCCTTTTCTTGAAGGAGAGGGCCCCCTGCTGGAAACAAGGGAGTTTTAATTATTGAGATCCTTTGTGAAAATAAAGGGCCTTGCTGGATGCAGGGGGGGTTAAACTACTAAAAGAATTTCATTTTTTTAAAAAGGGAGGGGGCCATGCTGGATAAAAAAGGGGGTAATCTACTGAAAACCCCTTAAAATGAAGAAGATGATGGGCCATGCTGGAGGGACAGGGGAGCTTACCTACTGAGCCCTTTAATTGTCAAAAAGGGACTGGGCCATCCCTGGATGACAGGGGAGCTAATCAAATGAGCTTCTTATTGTCAAGAAGACTGGGCCATGTGGAGGGAAGGGGGAACTAATCTACGGGAGATCCTTACTGAAATCCTCCAAACCATGCAAAAAAGCTTTAGCGCAGGGGCACCGCTGATTCAAGAGCAGGGAAGCGGGGTTTCTGAATGGAGTGGATGACGGGGGAGTGCACAGCTTGTAAAAGGGCCCAATCAAAAATGTCCCAGCATGGAACTGTTTGCCACGGGGTTTGGAGGGCGTTTGATAGATGGGTGTTTGGCTGGGGGAGATTCTGCACTTTATTTTCCCCAACACTTTAATTTTGAAAGAAAAAAAAAAAAACAAAAAACAGACTAGCTTTTCACGGGCTTTTCGCAGTGATATCATCTGTCAAGACTGGAAATTTCAGAGTTGATTTTTTTCCTTTTGTGTGTGAGGGAAAGGGGCAGGCAACCAAGTTTATTCTGGCGGGTTTTCCAGGGGTTTGTCTGCACTTTTGGGTTTCATATTATTGGGCAAAATTTTGTTTCCAAAATTGTTAATGGGGTTAAGGCTTTATTAAAATGCAGGGTATGGCAATTTTTTTTATGTAGGCTTTTTTATTTGTTATATGCTGTTGTGATTTTGTTATTTTTTCCCTATTTCTTGGTCTTTTAAACCAGAAAAAGCGGGGGGGCCCCCTTTCCTTTCGGCCCCAGCTGTTTTTAAAGACCCTTTTGGAAAAAGTGTTAAAAAGATGACCTGCAAAACACAACACACACACAAAACAATGTACGCACAAATAGGCTGTTTTCCCCCACACACACAAACACTTACCTCGCTGCCCCACCCCCCCGAAAATTACAGACACCCCAACAGACATTCACTCTTCTCTCTCTTTCTCCTCTTTTTCTTTTCACCCCCACACCACCCCCACCCCTCCCCTTTTTTCAACTCCCACACAGAACCCACCCCCCTCACAAGTGGTGTAACAGGGAACATTTTTTGCACCCCAAACACGTTATAGGGGGGTTTGGGCCCCTTTTGTTTTGGGATATGCCCACCCCCCTGGGAAAAAGGGGGATGCGGGATGAGACAAAAAAAGGGGTTGAGTGTAGCTATAATTTAAAAGGGGAAAAACTGGAATGATAAATTTGGAAAAAATGCTTTTTGAAATGGCGGGGTTTGGGGGGGGGGGGAAAGGGGGGGAATTGGGGGAGGGTTAGGGAAAAGATGGGGTGAAGGAAGGGGGGAAGGGGGGGAGGGAGGGGGAAGAAAGGGAGGAGAGGGAAAGGGGGTTTTTAAAATTTATGGGGGAAAGGGGGGGGAGGGGGAGAAGGAGGGGGACTGGTTAAGGAATACAAGAAAAAAAGGGGGAAAACAGAACTACCTTAAAGTTAAAAAAGGGGTGAAAATCACATGCTTTTTTTGTGATCAGACTGTTTTCCCATAAAAAAAAAAAAATATTTTCATCACACTTGCCCCAAAAAAAGCAGGGGGAAAACACACCTGTTTTTTAAGCAAGTAAGAGCACGATCAAGAATATTTTAAAAAAACTAAGATTTTCTTTTTTTTTTGAGCCCCTCACCCCTTCAAAGGTACTTTTTTCTCATTTTAATCATATGTAAAAAGTTTTTATTACTAATTTATAATGACATCACTAATATTTTTTTTTTTTTCTTTGTTGCCACATCCAGAATTCTGAAAATGCACTTTTCTGACCCATAATATTTGCAATTTTTTTTTTTTTTAAAAAAAGTTAGTATTTGTGAGATGAAGTTTGTTTTTAAACTCCATCAAAAATTTTGGGTTTTCAGTATTTCTGTTTCTTTTTTTCATTTTTGACCAAAATCATTAAAAAAAATTCAATAAACTAGCATCCCTTTAGTAAAAAAACAATTTGTACATTAAATCCAAATTATCTATTAAGCATTTTAAAAACCCCTCACCTTAGGATGAGAGCAACACAGTTTTGGGTGTCTATGTGGTTTTGTGTGAAACATGTAGCCCCACCTGCCCTTTTTAAGGGGCCGAAAAAAGTTAACTGCAATCCCAAAACTGCATGCCGAGCCAGATTGTTTTTTGGCATTAGGGATCCGGGCCCCGGCTGGTAGAATTGAAGGGTTCAGTGGGAAAATTTAAAGTGCTTTTTTTTTTAAAAAAAACCCAAAAAACATAAAATTAGGGAAAAAGACCAATCTGCCTTAAAAGGGGTGGAAAAAGGGCCCCTTTTTAAAATTTGTGACAGAGACAAAAGCAGTCCCCATAACTTAACCAAACCCTTTGTTGTACAAGCCTTTTGGGCTTGTTCCTAGATTTTACAAAAATTAATATGGATTATAAGTATGGAAGCATGAGGGGTTGTAACTCTTAGCCAAATGCCTAAACCTACATGTGCTATGCCAAATCCTCCCCCCATTAAAGTTCTACTACCCATTTTTTTACACTAAGAAAGAAAAGGACTAATAGTAAGAAAGCAAAAAGACTCATGTGAAAATAGCCCAAACCTTTATGCATACTGCCAGTTTCATGTTCCCTGTTTTCCTAAAGCCCATATGGTTGCAAAAAGGGGCACTTTGGAAAACGGGGAAATACCACTTGAGACAAAAATGAAAGCAGAAAAGGGCAAAAAACATTTTCCCTTCTTTTATCCACTTCATTTAAAAAGACATGAAATCCCGGTTTAAAAAAAAAAAAAATTCATTAGAAGGGGTTTAAAAATTTCTAAAAAAACCCACATAACCTCGCTTTTACAAAAAGGGCCCCAACCCAAATAATTTACCCCCAGGGAGTTGAAGCGGAAATCTGTGTTTTCCCGGGGTTTTTGTCATTGCGCTTTCCCGCTCATGATTTCTGATGGCAAAGGGGGGTAGTCCTGTGTTGTATGGCATGTTTATTTTTCACCTTTATGAAGAAGAAAAAGAAGAACATGCTGGTTACATTTTAAACTGCGGGGTGCAAGCATTTTTTTTTTAAAATTTTTTGGGGTTTTTTGGGGAAATACATTTTGAAAACCCAAAAAAAGCAGGGAAATGTCCTTCCTGCCCCTTATAAAAATAACGCCCCGGAAAGGGTTTTTGTTTATTAAAAAGGGGAGGGGGTACTGGAGTTAGTTTTTGTGTGTGTGTTTTGTGTGTGTGTGTGGGGTGTGTGTGTTGTTTTTGTGTGTGTCTGTTCAGGGGACCTTGGCTGAAAGGGGTGCTCTCGGGTTTTAAAAAAGCTGAAAAGTGAAAATTTATATTTAAAACCCCCTGTAGAAAAGTATTTTGGGGGAACCCCCTTTAATTTTTTTTTTTTTTTTGTGGGAAAAGGACATTTGGCACACCTCCCCTAGATTTGACTTTCATTTCCTGGGGGCACACTCATCAGCAAAAAGCCAGGCATTTTGGTGGGATTAGCCCCCAAAATCATAGTATCCCGGGAGAAATTTGTTAAAGTATAAAAAAATTATAGTTAAGAATCTGGGAAATTTGGGGTTCAATGTTTGTGATATGCACCACAAAAAAAAAAGTGAATTTTTTTTTTCAACTTTGTTTTTACTGATTTTAAATGCTTTCCCCATTTGATGGTTAAAATTTTTTTTGTGCCCTTTTTTAATTCCCACAGATGCTGTTATAGATCAAGGCAAAAACTCACAGATTGTTTTTGGCCCTTTTTAAAAAAATTTAAAAAGGGCTATATTCAATTTTTTAAAGGAAAAAAAAAGTTACCAAAACCCCCACTAGCAAAGGGCAATTCATAAAACTTCTTGATTTGTAATGTAAGCATATTGTTGCAAGCAAAAAAAGACTAGAAAAATTTTAAGCAAATTTTTTATGGGTTCATAAAAAATTTTTAACAATTTTTTTGATCCTCTCCTTTTCTCTTGGAAGCTTTTAAACAACCTTTTTTTAAAAAGTTATTGGGTGGGGTTTTTTTTACTTTTGATATCAATCAAAGGGCCTTTTTCATGTCAGGGGCTAATATTTGGGATATTTGTCTTTTGGGGTTTTGAAGATCGTTTTCTTTTTGGGGGTGTGTGTGTTTTTGTTGTGTGTGGGGGGGGTGTGTTGTGGGGGTGTGGGGTGCGGGGCGGGGGGTGTGGCACGTGTGTGTGTGTGTGTGTGTTGTGTGTGTTTGTGTGTGTTTGTGTTGTGGTTTCTTTTTGAAACAATGGGTTGAAGTTCACCAACTTTGGCCAAAAACCCTTTTCTCTCGCCGATCAAAATTTTTTGAATTGGCAGCAAATGTACAGCGAAGCAATAAAAAATGTCCGTTTGGTTTCTCTTTTTATTTAGTTTCCATCAAAAAAAATTTTTTAGGGGTTTGGTTTCCTTTAAATTTTTTTGCCCTTTCGTTTTTTTTCGTTTTTTTGGGGGTTATATGTACCTTCATTTTGGCGACCCGTTTTAAAAAAAACCCTTTCACTTTAAAAACCCTTCCACAGGGGGCAAAAAAACACTGGGAGGTGGGGGGGGGAGGGGGGTTTGGTCACTTTTCCCCAAATTTCCCCCCAAATAAATTAATTACACCTTACATTTTGTGTAAAAAGTATTTTTTTCCCCTTAAAAATTGGCCAGGAGGCCTTTTTTTGGTTGGGAAAAAACTGGGACTTTTCAAAAACGGGGGGGGGTTTTTGGGGGCCCCACGTTGGCCAAGGGAGCGCCTTTTTGGGGGGTTTAAAAGGGAAAAGGGGGAAAAAGACAAGGTTAATAGTGCAAAAATTTACCAAAAAAACTGGGGGAAAAAAAAAAAGGGCCCCCCGTGGTGATGAAAGTTTGATTGTCATTTCGCGGACTTTTTTTTATATTTTTTTCTGGGGGGTTTTTCTGTTTTTTTAAAAACCTTTTTTTAAAAACATTTTTTTAAAATGAAAGATTTTCCCCCTTTTTTTTCCCCTTTTCCCCCCATAACTATGGGAGCATATTAAACGGCGGGGGGAAAAACCCACGGGGTTTTTAAATTTTTCCAGATTTTTGGTTTTTGTTATTTGTCTTACAGAACAGACGAAAAGCCCCCCAAAAAAATATAAACCCCACACTGGGCCCCCTTTGTATTCATTTGGAGTTTCGTCAGTATTTTGTGACGGTTTATGCCCTTTTAACCCCAAAATGGCCTTTGAACCCAGCTTTCCCAGGGTACCCCCCCCCCAAAACATTACTCTCCCCTACTTTCTCTATTTTTTTTTTGGGGTTGTTTTAACGTCTGCCCCCCCCCGGGAAAGGGGGAGTAGGGCCCCTGCCTTAAGGGGCGGGTTTAAAAAAAAGGGGGGCATACACAGAAAAACTCCACCCCCTTTTTTTGGGTGTTTATTTTTTAAAACCCCTTTGGTTGTCTCTAAAGGGAGTGTCCGAAGGGAAAAAGGGGCCTGCGTACGAAAAAAAAAAAAAATTAAAAAAAAAATAAAAAATAAAAAAAAAAATTTTAAAAAAATAAAAGGGGGGGGGAAAAATTTTTTCCCCCTCTCCTTCCCCCCTCCCTCCCACCCCAGCTTTCTGTCCCAAATTTCACTCGCGGGATTTCTTCGTCTGTACACCCAATACACGGCACACACACACACACAAACCCCCAAACACACACACACCACACAAAACCCCCAAAACAACACAC
>JAMYXO010003481.1:0-5000 GCA_033310375.1 Conus canariensis | reverse complement strand
AAACAGAAGACAAAGATAAACAGACAGACCAGGGAGAAAGAAAAAAAAAAAAAAAAAAAAAAAAAAAAAAAAAAAAAAAAAAAGAAGAAAAAAAAAGGGGGGGAAACGAAAAGAGGGGGGATGATGGAGAAAGGGGAAAGAAAAAGAGGAGAGACAGAGGACGAGAAGAGAAGGGGAGAGAGAGAGAGATTTTGGAGGGAAAATAAAAAAAGGGAGAAATAGAGAAAGGAGAGAGAGAAAGAGAGAGAAAAGAGTGTGTGTGTGATGTGGTGGTGTGGTTGTGTGTGTGTGTGTGTGGGGTTTTTTGGACGGAAAAAGAGAGAGAGAAAAGGAGAAAAGAGAGAGAGAGAAGAGTGAGAGAGAGAGAGAAAAGAGAGAGAGAGAGAGAGAAAGACAGAGAAGCAGACCGCTGGTCTGTCTGTCACTGTTGGTTTCTGTTTGTCAATCCCCCCCCCCCCAAAAAACCCCACCCCACACCCACAACACACCCCCCCCCTCCTTTTTCCCCCCTTTTTTTTTTTTTTTTTTTTTTTTTTTTTGTCTCTTATTGTGGTTTTCTCTTCTTTTTTTTTTTCATCTCCACTCTCTCGTTTGCCCCCTTTTTCCCCCCTTTTTCTTTTGCTTTGTTTCTCTCTTTCTTTGTTGGTCGCAGTGTTTGTCTGTCTCCCTTCTCTCTCCCCCCTTTTTTCCCTTTTTCCCCCTCTCTTTTGTCTTCCTTTTTACTTCTCTTCTCTTCTCTTTCCTTTTTTCCCCCCTCGCACCCCTGTGCCGTTGCATTTTCCCCCCCCCCCCCCCCCCCCCCCCCCCCCCCCCCCCCCCTTTTTGGGTTTTTTTTTTTTTTTTTTTTTTTTAAGAGGAATTGGAGTCAGGACCGTATTGTTCATTGCCCTGTTTACTTTGCTGTGTACATTCTTCCTTTTGGTTAAGAGTGAGGCAAAATGAAGAGAAAAGGGATAATGTGTGTTTGTTTTCCTCATTTTATTTTGGTTTTTTCTCTTCTTCTTTTTTCTCTCTCTCTCTCTCTCTTCTTCTTTTCTCTCTCTTTTCTCTCTCTTTTTCTCTCTTCTTTCTCGGGGGGTTTTTTCCCCTTTTCTTGTCCCACTCACTTTCATTTTCTCTCTTCTTTACCCTTTTCCTCACCCCATTTGCTTCATGTCCCCTGTTGCTTTTTCCCCATGTTGATTTCCCCTTTTTGGCCCCCCGCTTTCCCCTTATTTTTGGTTAGATATGTTTTATGATATCATGTTTTAAATTAAGTGAAGTGGTAATGTTTTTTATTGTGGGGGACATATGTTATGTATATGTGTGTGTATTTTGGGGTGTTTATATATGTTGTGGTATTTTTGTATGATATGTCCCTGTGTGTGTTGTGTGTGTGTGGTGTGTGTGGTGTGTGGGGTGTGTTTGGGATAAAATATGTAAATGATTTTGTCTTTCTTTTTTGGGTTTGTGGTGTTTGTGTTTTTTTTCCCAAAAATGCAGATTCCTGATGAAGCCTTGAAAAAGGCGAAAATTTGAATGACAAATAAAAGAAGGGGGGCATGAGTGGCGACTTCTTAAATTTATATTGATCCAAAAAGGTTTTATCGTCCAACTCTTTCAGCTGCGGGGGAGCGTCCCCATTTTTAGCGTTGGGTTTTTTTTTTTTACCTATATATATATATTATATATATTATTATTATATATATAAATATATATATATAAACGAAGCTTGCTCTTAGTCTAGATTAAAGAAATAGGGGAAGATAAGCATTCATATCTGAGTGGTATATGGATCTTATTTTCCCCCCTATTTCTTCAATTAAGACATAAGAGCAAGCTTCGTTTAAAATTTTAAATATTTCTTCAGTCATTGCAACACCAAAGGCTCCTGTAAGTTGCAAATGGGCTCGGTACTTACCCTTGGGAATTTATTAGTTTATTGATATATTTTTAATATATAATATTTTTATTTATTTATTATTTGTTATTTTAAAAAAGATGTTAAAATCAATTTTAAAAAATTACAAATTTTTTTACGTGTGCGGTCGCCCGGGAGGTGAGCTTTGGTTTTGCCGTCCGTAAAATTACTTTTGGGTTTCAATTGTTTTTCCCTTTTTGTTTTTCTTTGGTTGAACGGGGTTTCATGTAAATGATTTCTTGTTGGATAGTTTTTTTTTTTTTGAAAAGTTGTTGTAATTGCCTTTTTAAAATTTTTAAGTGTTGTAGCATTTTTTTCTTTAAATTTTATAAATTTTTTTAAAATTTGTTTGGTTTTTTGATCTTTCTTTGTTGAATGATTGTTTATGGTTTGCATATCTAGTTTTGAATTGGGTTTTTCCCTTACCTACATATGTTTCTTTTGCGTTCTCTGAGTTTTTTCAGTGGCTTGGGACACAAATTTTTTTTATAAAGGATTTTTTCTTAGGGGGGGACTGTCTTTGTTGTAAAGTTACAAGTTTTTCCTTTCGTTACCCCCCTTTTTTTCTGTGCTCTTTCATTTTGTTTGCTGAATCGATGGCATTTTTAGGTTCGGCATACATGAATATGATAATTTAAAGTTTTTTTTTGTTGAATATCTTGAATAATTTATGGTTTTTTGGGAAAGATGATGTCAAATTTTTAAAGAATTCTTTCCCTACATTTTTTTTAAAACTCTTGCATCAAGGGGGGGTTGTACCATATGATTTTCCCTTTTTTCCTGTTCTTTCTGCATTTTTTGTATTTGTCGCGTTCTAATTTGTAATTGTACCACTTTGTATGAAACCCCTTTTTGGTATTCAGCTGTACGTTGTTAATACTTTTCGTTCATGACAAATTGGATTCTTTTTTTTATGTTTTTTTGGGGATTGTTTTCAGTATGGAGGTGGTGATTGCTTTTGATTTTTAAAAAAAACGGGCGTGTCTTTTGGTTTCTTTGTAGGGTTTTTATATGTGTGTTGGTTGAGGTTAACGTTATGCTAAATAGTTCACTATCTTTTTGTTTGCTTCTATTGTGATTTTAAGTTTTGGTTGGGGAAAAAATTTTACACTTCTTTTTTCTTTTTTTTTCAATATTTCTGGGGTTTGTCATTCAAGGGGAAGGCCGCATCCCTTACATCCAGTTTTTTTTCCAAGTTTTTTTTTTAAATTTTTGGAAAAACATGAAAATCCGACAAGTTCGCAAGTTTCGGCCCATCGTATGATCCCATTGTGACATAAAATTTGAATTCCTGTTTTTGTGTTCTTAACCAGGTTTCTTTTATTGTGCAGAAAAAGTTTTTTTTGTGGGAAAATGTTTTCCCTTTTCTGACCCTGATATTTCTGTGTACTTTTTGGGAAAATTTTTAGTTTTAGTTAGTAGCTTTTCATCTATAAGGGGTAGAAATTATATGTCAAAGTTATAAAAACTGTATTTTCTTGTTTATTGGGGTTTTTTTGAACCTTGTATTACTTCATATGTGTTTTTCCAGAGTTTTGATTTCAGTGTTTTCTTTTTTTTTTTTATGGTTTCTTAAGTTTTTTTACTAATTTTCCCTATTTCAGATTTGGAAGGGTTTTCAGTCTACATGTTGGGGTTTTTCAAGAAATTGGTTTGTGGTTTTTTAAGTGTAATAAAGGCTTCTCTAGCTCTGTGGTCTCTACCTTCACTTAGGCCCTTTTGGGTGCACAATTTCCTTTTCTTTCTTTCTGATGTACATATTAGTTGTCAGCCTTTTGTAATTTTTCTGGATTTTTTATCAAGGTTTTTGAGTACTCTTCAGGTTCTATTTTGTAAAAGTTTTTTTTTTTATCGCCTTCCAAATTTTTTTGGTGTCATTTTGAATTTTTTTTTAATTTCCCCTTTTCAACGCTGTTTTGAAATTTGTTTTTTAGATTTTTTAAAATTATGTTTGGCTAACTTTCTTCTCATTTTTTTTTCAAATGTTTTCATTTCTTCAATTCTTCAAGCTAGAGAACCCTTTATTACATTTTAAAAAGCCCAAAAACCCCAAATTTTTTTAAAAAACCCAACATGTAACTGATAAACCCTTTCCCAAATCTGAACTGGGGGAAAATTATAAAAAAATCTTAGAGAAAACCAAAAAAAAACTAAAAAAAACACTGAACTCAAACTCTGGAAAAAACCCTATGAAGTAATACAATGGTTCAAAAACTCAATAAACAAGAAAATACAGTTTTTATAACATTTGACATAGTGATTTCTACCCCTCTATAGATAAAAGCTACAAAATAAAGCTATAAAATTTTCCCAAAAGTACACAGAAAAATCAGGGTCAAAATGGGAAACATTTTCCACACAAAGAAAACTTTACTGCACAAAAAAAATGAAACCTGGGTTAAGAACACAACAGGAATTCAACTTTTGATGTCAAAATGGATCTACGAGGGCCGAAACTTGCGAACTTTCCCACTATTCATGTTTTCCAATATTAAAAAAAAATTGGAAAACAAACTGGGCTGTCAGGGATACGGGCCTTTCCCCTCTGAATGACAACCCTAAAATATTGAAAATAAGAAAAAAGAAATTTTGTAAAAATTTTTCCCAACCAAAACTTAAAAAACACAAAAAAGCAAACAAAAAGATATGAATATTTTGACATAACGTTAGACCCCAACCAACACACATATAAACCTTTCAAGAAACCCAAAAGACACCCTGTTTATTAAACTCAAAAGCAATCACCCCCCTCCATACTGAAAACAAACCCAAAAGCATAAATAAAAGACTATCCCAATTTTTTCATGTAACGAAACAGTATTCAACAACGCTACAGCTGAAAACCAAGAGGCGTTAATAAAGGGCACAATTAAAATTTAAAATACGATCCAGACAAAAGAACAAAAAGATGCAGAAAGAACAGGGAAAAGGGAAAAACATAGGGACAATCCCCAATGACAAGAGTTAAAAAAAAATGTAGGGAAAGAAATTTTTTAAAATCTGAAAAATCTTTCCCAAAAACCATAAATTTTTCAAGATATTCAACAAAAACAACATCAAATTTCAATTTTATGTATGCCGAACTTAAAAATCCATCGAT
>JAMYXO010003480.1:0-20056 GCA_033310375.1 Conus canariensis | reverse complement strand
ATGAGTATATCAAAAAGGGGGAAAAAAAAAAAATAAAATTTATAGATGCCATTTAAACCAAAAATGAGAAAAAAAAGAAAAAAGAAAAAAAGGGAAAGGACGAAGGAAGGTAGGAAAGGGAAAAAGAAGCAAAAAACCCAAGAGAGATGAAAAAATTTTGGAAAAAAAACCCCAAATTTCTGCGTGGTGGGTAACTGAAAAAAAAAATTTTGTTGATTATTTAAATTTTAGTTAGTAAGATAGTTCTTCATTCTCAATTTATAACCTTTCTTTCTTAATTTATTCATGGTACCCAGTCCTCTCTGTCTTACATGTTTTTATTTCTTTCTTTATCTTCCTTTTTCCCATCTCTTCTTTTTTTTCTTTGTTTCCTTTTTGACTCTTTTTCCCTTTCTTTTTTTAACTCTTTTTATTTTCTCTTATGGTTATGGACATATACAATTTTTTCTTCTTTTTTTTTTTAGACAATTGCAAACTTAGAGACAGAAAGAGGCTCTTTACTACTTGTAGTCTGGTTGAAGCACCCCCAAAAAAGAAAAAAAAATCTCACTAACTAACTAATTAACTAACTAAGTAACTAATTAAATAGCTAGCTAACTGATTAACTAATTAACTAACTGAGTAACTACCTTACTTACTACCTAACTACATGACTGACTAACTAACTAATTAACTATTTTTCACATTTTTGTTTTCATTCTTCACATTTTTTCTTTGTTCTGCCTGGATTCGAACCTGCAGCTTTTGGATGGGTGGGCGTCTGAAGGCGTGCCTTTTTCAGACGGATGTCTTACCCCACTGCTAACAGACACCTATTCTACTTTGAGATGTTTATGCCTTTTGAAGTTCACTTTTGTTCCTCCCCAACCAGCAGCTCATTCAAATATTCAGGTGTTTCCGACACAAGTCTGTTGGTATGCCTGCTATGAATCTCCCGTCAACTTTAGAAAGTATGTTGAACTCAGCACTGCAGAACATGACGCTATTCCCGTTCAAAATTGAAAGCAAAGGAAACCACATTGTGGTTGTCCTGAGGTTCGATACTATAACCGATTATTCCCTGTCACGTTACTACCACAGCATCCATGCTGTGTATCGCAGAAAGTGCCCCTTCCAGGTAAACAGGGATAACACTGTGAAACACAGAAGAAGCTAAGGGTAGGCAAGGCAGCCTTTTCATCTCCATCTGGTTTATTTTTGCCAACTCTGCCCAGTTTGTTCTATGCTGCTGATTCTGACAGTGAAAAAAACTGTTTATACTGATAACCATGTAGCTGACAATGATAATCATTTGCCTGCCTCTCTTCCCCAGTCTTTGTATAACACTCAAAACAATCAACAGCAAATTTACATGAAACTGTGTGGCGTCAATATACAGTTAGTGACAGTGTGTGATGACTCTGAGAAAAAGTGCGTAGCAGAAACAGATTTCCATATGACTGTTAGAGTAAGAAATACTGAAGGCTATGAACAGGAAAATAATGCAACCGAACGTGATTCAAAATCGATGCATTTACCCGACACAGAGCACAAAACTAATGTTAGATCAAGCACATGTGGCACAGACAGCACCTAGCTCACTAAAGAAGCTAATGTGCAGCAGCACACAGAATCTTGTCAACAAAACATTCACACACAAATAATGGCAACTATTGAGGAAAGAGGGAAGAACTTGGTCAATCTCCTCCGTGTTTGTGGCGAAGTTAAACACATCACTTCTACCTGGAGCAAAGATGTTGTGAAAGGAAATCCTCACTATGACCCATCGTAACTGTTTTGTTGTAAAGTTGTGAGGTGGACTATTACTATGTGTGATTGACAGTCCAAGGATTAGTTACAAATGTATTTAATACCACGATGTCGGATCCATGTCAAGATGAAGGTTTGTAAAGGCCAATTGTACAACGTTCTATCCACATAATTTTCGTGTATGTGCTTCCGTCCTCACTCCATTTCTCACCTGCCCTCACCCCCTACCCTGTTCCCCCATCCATTCCTCCATAGTCTGTTTTATGAAGGGCCTTAATAGCCTAAACCACATAAAACTATTCGCATTCATATTCTCTCTCTCTCTCTCTCTCTCTCTCTCTCTCTCTCTCTCTCTCTCTCTCTCTCTCTCTCTGAAAAGTCACAAATTGAATACGTACATAAATTAATACCTAATGAACGCCTTAATAAATAAACAATTAATGAGTGAATGAAAAAAAAAATATATATGTATATATATATATATATATATATATATATATATATATATAATTTAGTAAATAAGTATATGAATAAATAACTAATTTATAGATACCACTAGACCAAATGATCAAAAAAAGAAAGAAGAAAGAAAGGAAGGACAGAATGAAGGTAGAAAGGAAAGGAACCACAAAACGAAGAGATAATGAAATTGGCAAACAGTACAAATCTATTTAATACCACGATGTTGGATCCATGTCATGATGGAGATTTGTAAAGGCCAATTGTACAACGTTGTTTCCACATAATTTTCGTGTATGTGCTTCCGTCCTCACTCCATTTCTCCCTGCCTTCACCCCTACCCTGTTCCCCCATCAAATTCCTCCATAGTCCGTTTTGTGAAGGGCCTTAATAGCCTACTCCACATAAAACTATTCGCATTCATATTCTTCTCTCTCTCTCTCTCTCTCTCTCTCTCTCTCTCTCTCTCTCTCTCTTTGAAAAGTCACAAATTGTATACGTATATAAATGAATACCTAATATACGCCTTAATAAATAAACAGATAATGAATAAGTGAATGTATGTAGATATATATATATATATATATATATATATATATATATATATATATATGTATATATAATATATAATTAAGTAAATGAGTATATCAATAAAGAACTAATTTATAGATGCCACTAAACCAAATGATGAAAAAAAAGAAAGAAGAAAGAAAGGAAGGACAGAAGGAAGGTAGGAAGGAAAAGAAGCACAAAACCAAGAGAGATGAACAAATTGGCAAACAAACCCCAAAGTCTGCGTGGTGGGTAACTGAAAAAAATAATTAGTTGATTACTTAATTAGTTAGTAAGTTAGTTCTCTCATTCTCAATTTATAACCATCTTCTCATAATATATTCATGGTACACCAGTCCTCTCTGTCTTACATGTCATTCTTATTTCTTTCTTTATCTTCCTATTTCCATCTCTTCTTTGTTTCTTTGTTTCCTTTTTGCACTCTATTCCTTTCTCTTTTACTCTTTTTATTTTCTCTTATGGTTATGGACATATACAATTTTTTCTTCTTTTTTTTTTTTTAGACAATTGCAAACTTAGAGACAGAAAGAGGCTCTTTACTACTTGTAGTCTGGTTGAAGCACCCCCAAAAAAGAAAAAAAAAATCTCACTAACTAACTAATTAACTAACTAAGTAACTAATTAAATAGCTAGCTAACTGATTAACTAATTAACTAACTGAGTAACTACCTTACTTACTACCTAACTACATGACTGACTAACTAACTAATTAACTATTTTTCACATTTTTGTTTTCATTCTTCACATTTTTTCTTTGTTCTGCCTGGATTCGAACCTGCAGCTTTTGGATGGGTGGGCGTCTGAAGGCGTGCCTTTTTCAGACGGATGTCTTACCCCACTGCTAACAGACACCTATTCTACTTTGAGATGTTTATGCCTTTTGAAGTTCACTTTTGTTCCTCCCCAACCAGCAGCTCATTCAAATATTCAGGTGTTTCCTACACAAGTCTGTTGGTATGCCTGCTATGAATCTCCCGTCAACTTTAGAAAGTATGTTGAACTCAGCACTGCAGAACATGACGCTATTCCCGTTCAAAATTGAAAGCAAAGGAAACCACATTGTGGTTGTCCTGAGGTTCGATACTATAACCGATTATTCCCTGTCACGTTACTACCACAGCATCCATGCTGTGTATCGCAGAAAGTGCCCCTTCCAGGTAAACAGGGATAACACTGTGAAACACAGAAGAAGCTAAGGGTAGGCAAGGCAGCCTTTTCATCTCCATCTGGTTTATTTTTGCCAACTCTGCCCAGTTTGTTCTATGCTGCTGATTCTGACAGTGAAAAAAACTGTTTATACTGATAACCATGTAGCTGACAATGATAATCATTTGCCTGCCTCTCTTCCCCAGTCTTTGTATAACACTCAAAACAATCAACAGCAAATTTACATGAAACTGTGTGGCGTCAATATACAGTTAGTGACAATGTGTGATGACTCTGAGAAAAAGTGCGTAGCAGAAACAGATTTCCATATGACTGTTAGAGTAAGAAATACTGAAGGCTATGAACAGGAAAATAATGCAACCGAACGTGATTCAAAATCGATGCATTTACCCGACACAGAGCACAAAACTAATGTTAGATCAAGCACATGTGGCACAGACAGCACCTAGCTCACTAAAGAAGCTAATGTGCAGCAGCACACAGAATCTTGTCAACAAAACATTCACACACAAATAATGGCAACTATTGAGGAAAGAGGGAAGAACTTGGTCAATCTCCTCCGTGTTTGTGGCGAAGTTAAACACATCACTTCTACCTGGAGCAAAGATGTTGTGAAAGGAAATCCTCACTATGACCCATCGTAACTGTTTTGTTGTAAAGTTGTGAGGTGGACTATTACTATGTGTGATTGACAGTCCAAGGATTAGTTACAAATGTATTTAATACCACGATGTCGGATCCATGTCAAGATGAAGGTTTGTAAAGGCCAATTGTACAACGTTCTATCCACATAATTTTCGTGTATGTGCTTCCGTCCTCACTCCATTTCTCACCTGCCCTCACCCCCTACCCTGTTCCCCCATCCCATTCCTCCATAGTCCGTTTTATGAAGGGCCTTAATAGCCTAAACCACATAAAACTATTCGCATTCATATTCTCTCTCTCTCTCTCTCTCTCTCTCTCTCTCTCTCTCTCTCTCTCTCCTCTCTCTCTCTCTCTCTGAAAAGTCACAAATTGAATACGTACATAAATTAATACCTAATGAACGCCTTAATAAATAAACAATTAATGAATGAATGAAAAAAAAATATATGTATATATATTATATATATATATATATATATAATTTAGTAAATAAGTATATGAATAAATAACTAATTTATAGATACCACTAGACCAAATGATCAAAAAAAGAAAGAAGAAAGAAAGGAAGGACAGAATGAAGGTAGAAAGGAAAAGAACCACAAAACGAAGAGATAATGAAATTGGCAAACAGTACAAATCTATTTAATACCACGATGTTGGATCCATGTCATGATGGAGATTTGTAAAGGCCAATTGTACAACGTTGTTTCCACATAATTTTCGTGTATGTGCTTCCGTCCTCACTCCATTTCTCCCCTGCCCTCACCCCTACCCTGTTCCCCCATCAAATTCCTCCATAGTCAGAGAACTATAAAATAGGCATTCTGGCTCACCCACCTCCGCCAGCTCCAACCGGCTGAAGCCGGTTTCGCTGTTGCTCCGCCGGCTTACCCAGAATGCCTATTTTATAGTTCTCTAATAGTAAACACTTTACAAACATACATAATGTGTAGGATTATCTGTTTTTAACACTAATTTAGAAAACTTTTGAGACTTTAGTTTTTGCTTAATCCTTCGTTTTTCTTGATCGTTTTCAATAACATCATTTTCACGCATACATTCATCAAATGCGTCTCTGTCTTTCATGTGGAATAAAACTACAGTCTTTAACTGTTCTCTAAAGTCTTTTAAAACTGAGTTATATTTTTGACATAAAATCCACACACTTATCCCAGCATGTCTTCCACTGAAAGCCAGTTTTGATAAAGTATTTCTTTTTCTAACTATGTCTCTTTCTGCTGAACAGTCATCTATAATAAATAGTGTCTGAGTTCCTTCAAACTGTCTATAAAAGTGTTCTAAGCACTCGCTAAGTTTATTGCTAGGATCAACTAAATAGATTTCATCATCCGTCCATATAAACCTTCTGTCGTGATATGCTTTGTTCCATTTAAGTGTTGGGCAGAAAATTACTATATGATCAAAATTATAACGATAAACTGTTTGTAATAGGTCGAGGATAAATATTGTTTTTCCACAACCAGTCTGTCCACAAATCAATGAACAATGAGGGGTTTTTGTCATAAAGTTTAACATCGGCATTGACACCAAAGTTGTCTGCTCCATAGTTTTAAAACATAATTTAATCTAATCCAGTTATTGTTTTTATCATACTCTCTGTCAAAACTTGTTCAGTATAATAAAAACCTATAAGGCCCAAATGTGTAAGATTAATCCAGTTTAGTTCTGTAAGATCGTTTCTATTTAGACTAATATCAATTTTGTTGCTTGTTGTTATGACCTTAATATCCTCGCCATTGTAAAGAACAACGACAGTAACTTTAAGTTTGTCAACGTCTAAGTTTTGCCAGCTAATAAGAATTCCTTTCATAAGATTGTCACTGACGCCCAGAGCTCCATTTCTCGCCTCATCTTTTAAGACAGAAATTTTAAATATCATTGTGAACGTGTCTCCTAATTTTGTGCGTGGAATGAACTGTAATTTGTAGAAGCTTTTTTTAAAACCGATTCTCTTCTGTGGAGGATGTACTGTTTGTCCCCAAACGGCTTTATTTCGATCTCTTTCCGACTGTTGTCCTCTGGCATAAGACTTACATGTAAAGGGCCAGAGTTCAATGCTTTTCTGAAACTTTTTTGACGGTCAAAAAATGTAAATGGGCTTAAGAATTCAAATTTTATGTCCCATTCTAAATATGGTTCTAAGTGCCATTTGTTGTCAGTTTTTCGAACTATTTTATATTCATACTGACCTGTATTATTTGCTTCTAGATTGCGTAGTTGTTCTAGTTTAGGAAACCTTTTGTTGTCGTCAACCTCTTTGCGCTTATAATAACCATCTTTAGTGTACTCAAAACCATATAAAGTGCCTATCTCACCGTTTGTTCAAAGTCCTCAACGTCTGCAAGGTCTTTTAATTCTAAAGTTACACACCTCTCAGGCGCTAATGTGACCCCCGAATCGTCTGGTCCACGTGACATTTTTTAAAACAACGTATTATTTTATTTCCAAAACAATGTGCAGGTTATCACATTTCACGACTTTCCCTGTTTTATCTGTGATCTTTATATTAAATGATCTGACCCTCCCACAAGCTAATCTTTTAAACTGTAAATTAGGGAATTGTATAATTTCATAATCGCAATATGCAGCTTTCCCTGATGGAAGAGCTCTTAAAACAGTTGAGGGCCTTCCATCATATAAGTTTTCATCAGTGCTCAGCTCGTCCAAATGAACATAGAGTAATGAATGTAATGCAAGATCGAGCGGGTTTTCTCCCTCATAAGTAGTTTTGTCTGATGTAACTCTAAATTCATGAACGGCATAATTGTCAGTTGCAAAGCCTAACATTTTAGCTAGCTCTCCATCAAAAAGGTAACTTACTTCTTCTTCTTCAGGTTTGAATGCTAACATTATTTTCAAATTTGCATTGTTAAGTTTGAGAGTAATGTCGAAGTTACTCATTGCTTCTTTTAGCGAGCAAAACCCGTAATAACCATCAGGTATGGTTAACTGGCTAACTAATTTTCCTCTATTGTCAAATTTTAAAATCTTATTATTCCTCTTGGATTGACTTATATTAAACCATACGACTTTGTAGAATATTTCATGGAGTGCGACCCTTTGGGTTCCGCAGTTATTATCAATAGCATATTCTAAAAACGAAGGACTGTCTTGAGTTGTTATTGTTACAAACATTTTTAAAACAAATTTAAAAATGAGTGCTTTCAAATATACTAATGCAAAATATTCTGTCGGGCCGCACTACAATCTTAAAAATATAACAACTGATACCCTCGACATTTCTGTGACTCAGACTGACGCCTTTCAAGTAAAGGTTAGTACTCCATTGGATCGTTATCTTAACCCTCCTATCAAAAACGACTACATCCCGAAAGTGTGGTTCAGTCATCCGATGCAGTTTTATCAGAACCAGTTAAACTTTGCTGTGTTTTGTGCTTCAACTGGGTGTGGAGTGTCGTATGCTGATCATTTAAATCATCCTGTTCCTTTGGTGAGGTCAGTGTATAGATTTCATTTTTATTACACCTTCAGACGTATTTTGTCTGAACTGCAAGCGCCATTACCAAATGACAAAACGTTTAATCCATTCAGCAACAGAATAGATTACAAGGCTTTTGAAAGGATCTGTAACGAATTTGATATTGACCCAAAGACAGACTTTAGACAAAAGTTGGATCTTAATCATGGTTTAGGCACCCTTTATTTTTGGGGCGTGCACAGAAAGTATAACTATGATTGGAATCCTCCTTACACATCTTTCTCTTCAGGCACAACTGTTCACCTCGGGTCCATAGAGCAAGAGCATAAAACAGCATGGACAACATTTATTTTGGATACTTGTAAGGGCCTAACAAAAGCAGGAATAGAACGAATAAACGACTCTATTCGTACTTATGTTTGGTGTTTGCTAGGTTCGCAAGCACAAACGAGATCAAACATAATTGATCCTTCTACTGGCTTTGATGCACAAAAACAGTATTTAGCAAATTTAGAGGATTCTATTAATTCTGCAATTGATTTGCCTTCAAGTATTAAAAGGTACCAAAATGTTTTGCAATACGCAAGATCGAAAGTAGACTTTGCTGTTGGCACTGGTTTATACATGCTGCCTTCTGACCTCAGACTCCAGATAGGAACAATAATAAACTATAATAATGAAATCCTTGTGGCTGGTAAAGAAGAGAAGGTCGGAAAAAACGACATAAATTCTAAGCCAGCAATAGCAATAAAAAAAGAAGCCCCACCAATCCCCGAGCCCCCAAACCCCCCTCAAAACCCCATTCAATCCCTGTGGTCCCAAGAAATAATGACCATGAATATGAAAAGACGGCACTTGTTATTGGATTAACTGCCCTAGGATTACTTGGTCTTTATCTTACTATAAAGTAACCCAACTATTAAGACAACTAATGCCCATAAGTGCTCAGCCATAAAGCCAACTACTTTACTTGCGGCAGACAAAAGCCAGCTAACGATCCCTCCTATTATACCAGGCAAAGAGTCTATTGCCTTACTGGCTAATTTTTTTAGTAAGTTTGCAAGGTGATCGAGTTGTTTTTTTACCCATGATTTATCTGACGACGGAGTTGGCGGGCCTGGTGGCACTGCTCCCCCACCACCGCCGCCTGTAATAGCCAACACCAGTGTACTTATTGCAAATCCTAAGGCTGTTATAACACTTGCTAATGTGACACCTTGCTCTCTAAACAGTGTTCTTATTCGTTCTGCTAGTGTTGTGTCTTCATATAAAATTCTTTGGATAGTTTCTCTTATTCTGCTCACTTGAGTTCGTAATTGTTCTCGGTTAGTAGACAACACTTCTAGTCTTGCTGATCTCTCTTGTTCAAGATCTTTTAGTCTTTGTGTTATTCTTTCTTTAACACCAGGTCCTAAGTTGTGGTCATCAGCCTCAACTAGTTTTTCTTTTTCTCTTTTTATATGCTCATCTAGTTCACCCAGTTTTGCTAAATTGTTTGTTAATTCGCCTCTGATGCTTTTCAAAGCATGATCAAGGGCCGTTATTTCTCTCATAGGTAGCGGCGGATCGTGCATGGTTTTTAATACTGTTTCTTCTGAAAAACTGGTTTCTGCTTCTATTATTTCGTCTGCTGTTGGGCTTAAATCTTTAAGTTCCATGTTTTGTATTTGGTTATCTGTTGGGAGTTCTTGTAGTGTGTTTTGAAGTTTAGCAACTGCCTCACTGTCTAATCTTCGCGGTTTAGCAATGCCAAGGCGATTTTGATCGCTCACACTGAGCCTTTGTCTAATTGTAGTCTTTGCTAAAAACTTTGATGGGTCTGGTTTAGTTGTAAGCTGTACAGGTTGTCCTTGCTCGTTTTTAAAAATCAAATGGCCATCTTTTGTTTCAAAATCATTAGGGTCTATAAAATCAGGAGGTTCTTGGCCTAAACTTTGATAAAATGATTTGACCTTACTTTCTGTTAATTCACGCCGCAATGATTGTAATGGATGTGTCAAAGGCGTCATTTCACTCATGTCGTCTCCAGGATCAAAAACATCATAATCTTCTTCTGCCATGTTTTTAAATAATTAACTTTTTATTTTGTTTTATTAAAAAAAAATGTCACAAGCATATGGTTCGATTCTTGACCCGCATAGAAGACTGAAAGAGCCCTTTGGCGTGAAGGGAAATAAACAGAATATTATTGTTCCAAATAATCCATCTACTATTGATTCAGATCAAATTCTTACTGTTAAATTTCCAGACCTAGGAGCAGATGAAGTGATTGTGCCGGGATCTGCACGGCTTACTTTCAAAATAGAACTTGATTCAGCAACAGACGCAAACAGGACAGTTGTACAGAATCTGGGACGGGCAATCGTTAAGAAAATTTCTATAAAACTTGAGGGGCAAGAAATATTTTCTTTACACAATGCAGACATATTTCTAATCTATTCTGATCTATGGCTAACCGATAATGAAAGGGCCGATCTTGCGTTTCAAGGAATCGAAAATAACGAAGCACTAAAACACAGAATAGACGCCGAAGACGCTAAAGACGGTAACAAGTATGAAGCTGTAAGTTTTGCTTATGGAAATCGCTTTTCTATACCCTTAGATTTTGAGTTGTTAAAAGCGCATGCGCCATACTTTCAAGGAGCATTAAAAGACAGATTGTCATATGAACTAACTTTTAATGAATACAAACGTGTCATTAAATCTACAGACACTGATTCCAAGTACAGCATTTTCGACATCTCGTTAGAGTTTGACATTGTTAGCAACCCTAACTTAGCAAGGCTGATTGAGCAACAATATCAGTCAAAATTAGCAATATATTACGAAAGAGTGATTCATCATACTAAATATCCTAAAAGCAGGGCAGACACAATATGGAACTTTAGTTTTAGTGCCGCAGCACGATCCCTTAAAGGTATTTTATTGCTGTGTGAAGATGAAGAACCATTCAAAAGACAAAGTGAAAAGTTTATCAATCCTAAAATAACGAAAGTACAATGTTCAATTGAGGGTAGTCCTAACCAAGTCTACGGTAGTGGGCTTAAACCTTATCATCATTTTGATGAAATAAGAAAATTGTTTGGAGGCGGGAGGTGTAGAAATCCAACAGTAGACCTTGTGTCTAAAGATCTACACCTTCACAGTGTTAGACTTGATGAATATTTAACAACGAAATACGGTTTATGGATTGACCTAAGGTCAACAGAAGATAATCAGTTGCATGGGAGTGGGAGAACAGTTAAAGACGTAATAAACATTCAAATTGATAAAGAAAAAGGAGTGATAAACCACTTAATGTACATTTGTTTTTAATATATGATGCGCAGCTGAATATTCAAGATAACAGATTAAAAGATATCCAATACTAAATTATTTTTATTTTAAAAAAGCATGTCTGTTACGACTTATCCAAAAGTGCCCAAAGAAGAGATAGTAAGCAATTCTGTTGCTGTAGACATAAAAACTTTCAGATTAACAAACATAACACAAATGCAACAAAAACTAGAGCAGGACCTTTCAAAATACAGCAAAACCAAACGAAGGTATTCTGCTGTCTTTAATGCTGTTACATATGTTAATACTGGAGCATCGATCACTAGTGCTCTATCAGCAGGAACAAGTGTAGGTCTCTTAGCAACAGGCGTAGGTGCACCGGTAGCTATACCTCTAGGTGGTTTGTCTTTAACTCTTGGCCTGTGTTCATTGGCTGTAAGTGCTGTCAGCAAAAAAATAAAAGCTAAACTCCAAAAGCACACAGCTATGGTTCAACTAATAACAGCTAAACTTAGTTCCTTCAAACTGACAATAAATAAAGCACTTGCTGACTCAAACATCACGGATGAAGAATTTAGTCGCCTACAGGCTGATTTTGAGGACTACAAAAGACAAAAGTTTGATCTTCAAAGAAAGGCAAGGGCAACTTTTTCTCAACAACCAGACACCGACCAGATAAAAAAGGAATGTTTAAAAAAAGTAAACGAAACATTAAACTCTGTTCTAAACAGCTCACATTAACAACACCAAAGGGCGTTTATACTTTAGTTTATGAGTCCAAGCACAAAAAGACCGTTGATATTGATTCTGATTAAGTATTTTTTTTAATTTAAATAAATATTTTGAGTTAGAAAAGAAACTCAGCATGGATAAGATATATGAAGGTTCAGATGAATTGTTTGAAGCAATGCTCGAGGAAGAGCGTTTGTCAAAAGCTTTAAATGAGGTCGTTTTAGAAGTTATTGATCCAACAAACGTGCGGGAAAGCGTTGTACACGCTATTTCTCAAGTTCCAAGTAAACTAACAATAAACCCTCCAGTTAAAGTAAGGTTAGTTGTTTTAATCGACTATATAACAATAAATGAAGAAAATCTAGAAGTCTGGGTCTCGACTAAACAACAGACTATTCTTTCTCATAATGACTTAACACCTGGTTGGGCAGATCAGCTGCTTACACAGTTTGATGTGGCCGCTGAAGAAGCCAAAATGAGAGGCTCTGGTTGGTCAGAGGGTGAAGTCCTAGACATCAGATTAAAACAGGCTAAGTATGAGCCGATTGTAGGCAAGTCTTACATTCCACTGCCTCCAACATTAGTTGCAAAGAAAGCAGTTCTGAACATAAAGAATTCAGACGACAAATGTTTTATGTGGTGCGTTCTTGCTAGGCTGCATCACGTTGCCAAAAATGCAGAGAGAGTATCTAACTATTTACAGTGGGCCAATGATCTTAACTTTAACGGCCTTGAATTTCCTATGGCTGTAGACAAAATTGATCAGTTTGAAAAACAAAATCCACCAATAACTGTTAATGTCTATACATGGTCTGAAGAAACCAACCTTCTGCCAATTAGAGTGTCAAAGAACAGTCCAACAATAGGCGAACCAACCAAAACTCATGTAGACTTACTCCTGATGCAAAGCCTTAATGGGTTGCACTACACTCTAATACGCACAATGAGTAGATTACTAGTGCATACTACAAAACAACATAGCAAACAAGAATTCTGTAGAAAATGTTTAACAAGAATTCCGTCCGTTCAAGCTGCGAGCGAACATATAAAACATTGTATTAGCCCAGTTGACTGTGATACAGAACTAATTACGCCCGGAGAAGGCAGTAAAGTTAGTTTTAAGAACTGGAAACGGTTGCAAACTAGTCCATATGTTGTTTACGCAGACTTCGAATCACTCATTGTTCCTTATGAAGGACCAACCCCACAGAAACTTCCTAAAACAGTCTTAATGAGTAATCATCAGATTTGCTCATTTGCCTTCATCATTGTTAGGTCGGATGGCGCCCATTCAAAGCCAGAATTATACAGAGGACCAAATGCTGCAAAATACTTCTTAAAACGCATGCAGCAAGTGCGTAATGCCTGTTCTAATAATCTAAACTTATCTGAAATCATAATGACGCCTGAAGACCAACAACAGTATGACTCAGCCACTCACTGTTGGATTTGTGGGGCGGCCTTGGTTGCCACCGCAGAGAATCCAACAGTAAGAGACCATGATCACATTAGTGGAAAGTTTAGAGGAGCAGCACATAACAAATGCAATCTTCAACTAAAGTTTGAACCAAAGACATGGAAGCTGCCTATATTCTTTCACAACTTGCGAGGTTACGACTCTCACCTTATAATGCAAGCAGTAACCAGCGACTTCAGGGTGTCATGCATTGCACAGTCATCAGAAAAGTACATGTGTTTCACTTTAAATAACATGTCTTTCTACGACTCTATGCAACACATGATGGGTTCATTAGAGTCACTGGCTATGTCCTTAAAGTCCTGCCCAATAACAGAAGAATATTTTGACCCAACTCTTGTTAGAAAGGGCGTTTACCCTTATGAGTACATGAACAGTTGGCAAAGGTTTGACGAAGATACACTTCCGCCTAAAGGCGCGTTCTTTTCTAGTCTCAGAGGAAAGGACATCAGTGATTCTGATTACCAGCATGCTCAAGATGCGTGGCAGAAGTTAGAGTGTAAAACGATGGGAGACTATCATGATTCCTATTTAATGGCGGATACCTGTTTGTTGGCGGACGTCTTTGAAAATTATAGGAAGACCTGCATGAAACATTACAGCCTGGATCCCGCGCATTACATTTCTGCGCCCGGGATGAGCTGGGACGCTTTCTTAAAATTTACTGGAGTACAAATTGATTTATTGTCTAACCTGCCAATGCTTCAGATGATTGAAAACGGATTGCGTGGGGGAATCAGTATGGCGTCGCACCATTACTGTAAAGCAAACAACAAATACTTGGACGACTATGATCCAAGTAAAAGGTCTAACTATCTTATGTATTTAGATGCAAACAATCTGTATGGATGGGCAATGGCGCAATCACTTCCATTACGCAACTTTAAAATGTACACAGATACGGATAATATTCAAAAAGCATTAAAGTGGTTGGGCAGTTTGACGCCAGATCAACAGTGTGGATACATTCTAGAAGTTGACTTAGAATATCCTCAGAAACTCCATGATTACCATAATGACTATCCATTAGCAGCAGAAAGTCTAAAGATGGCAAAAACAGAACCACCTAAACTTGTGCCTAATCTTCGAGGCAAAAAAAATTATGTCTGCCATTACAGGCTTCTACAATTTTATTTAAGACATGGTTTGAAGTTGACAGCTGTTCATCGTATAATTGCTTTTGATCAAGAACAGTTCATGAAACCATACATAATGAAGAACACTGATCTCAGAACTAAATCCACAGATGCTTCAGAAAAAGACTTTTTCAAGTTGATGAACAACAGCTGTTTTGGAAAGACTATGGAGAATCCGCACAAGCGTAAAGATGTTAGATTGGTCACCAGAGAGAACGATGCAATTAAGCTAACTTCTAAACCTAATTATCAGGACTTCAGAAGATTTCATGATCAGCTTTTTGGCATAATGATGAAAAAAAGAAAGTCAAATTGGATAAGCCCGTTTTTATTGGGTTTACTGTTTTAGAGCTGTCGAAGCTTTTGATGTTAGAATTTCTTTATGACTACTTTAAGCCCTTGTATCCTGAGTCCAGAGTTCTGTACACAGATACAGATTCCTTTGTAATTGACATCCCTACTGAAGATATCTATAAAGACATGGAATTAGAAGTAGCTAAAGGGCATGCGGGATGGTACGACACATCTGATTACCCTAAAGATTCGCCTTTGCATTCAGATATTAACAAGAAGGTTTTAGGTAAGATGAAGGATGAATTATCTGGAGGTGTGATCAAGGAGTTTGTTGGTTTGAGGTCGAAAATGTACAGTCTTTCAAGCCAAAAAAAAGTTGTTAAAAAAGCAAAGGGAATATCTCGCAGTGTTGTGCAGTCAAACATATCCCATGACAATTACAAAGAAGCATTGTTTGGCAATAAGACTTTTCATCATGACAATTACAAGCTGCGATCTAATCTGCATGAGATTAACACAACAGTTGTAACAAAGAAGTCATTAGATAGAACAAACACTAAACGAGTATTTGTTAATCCAGAGTATTCATATGCAATTGGGCACTGGAGGACATTTGGTCAAGCGCAATTAGATACTCAGTAATTTCTTTATCCAGTATAGCCGGATTATTTGTGGTTGTTGTTTCAAGATTTTTTATTTTTTCATAAATATTAGGATCTATTGGCAGTTTATTCTTTATCATTGTTTTAATAATAAATTTATACGCAAATAATTTTTTTTGAGCTTCCATTTTAAACTCAAATATATTTACGTAAATCAGTTAAAGCGGAACTGTGTCTGGGGGGATTATTTGCAGTTCTTCTTTCACAAAAGATCTTTGAGGGGCTGGTCGTTTTGTTGTGTCAGTTTCTCGTAAATAATACACGGGCGGATTCATTTTCACAATTTTTTTTATCTCATATGGATCAACACTCCAAACTGGATCTGTTGCCCTGATGCGGGTGTCCCCTTCCGCTTCTCCCGGCGAATAAAGGTATCTCACTTTCAAACCAAATGGTAATAGTTTGCTTGATGAAGACTCTCCTTCAACAACATTTATTGTTTGTTTTCTGATTGCTTGTACTGGTTTTAGACCTTTAAATTCTTCATTATTCATTGCGCGCAAAACTGAGGGCAGCCTTCTAACCCATTCTGTGTTGCGAGAATTGTCAATCAGCTCTCTGTGATACTGGTAGGAGAAAAGTCTTTCAGATAACTGTTTGTTAAAGTTTTCAACCAACCCCTGTGATCTGTGAACACCCGGAATGCCTCTTTTAATGGTAACTCTATGTTTTAACAATAATTGATTCACTTGTCCTTTAAATTCTTTCCCATCATCGACTTGAATCATGCGAGGATAAGTTAAGGGTCCTCGTTGATATATCAGTTGTATAGCGACAGCAACAGCAGAAGCACTCTTTTGTGTTAATGGTTCCGCATCTTTGTATCTTGAAGCTATATCAATGACTGTAAGTGCGTACTTAAATCTTTTTCGTCTAATCGTATCATGGGGTAAATATAGAAGATCCATTTGATGGGTGTCGTTCGGTATTGTGTTGACAAAGTGTGGTCTTTGTATTCGTTTAGGCGCTGGTAAATAAATTTGCCAAATCGCTTGTTTAGATAACCATTCTTTTGCTGTTTGTTCACTGACTCCCGCTGCTTGGCTAAGCTTTTTAATTGCTGTTATTCCCTTCCAATATCCTTTTGGAGAATAATAGATTTTGTACATTTTTATTCAGCCAATACTTTGTGCAACAAAATACACAGCGGTCATGCCAAAGACAATAAACAATATTTCTTGCATCTTTTGTTTTTCTGATGGTTGATAAAAGTCGCTAAATTTTGGTGGGGGCAATGTTTCAACTTGTTTGCCTGTTACTAGAAAATATTCTTTTATTGCTTGGTCAACATCTTTAAATGTGTAAGCTGCATGTCCCTGTTGTTTAAGTCTGTCGTTAATAAAATCTAACTGCTCCATTCTTTGCTTTTCATAGGTGTCTTGTGCAGCAGCTAGTTGCTCCATAGCTCTGTTATGTCTTTTTCTCTCATTGTTATTTTGTAGTTTACTAAATGCGTAATTACTTCCGCTAAAAGCAAGCGCATTAACCACAGCGCCACCAATCATCATTACGAGTGAAGCCATTTTTATAAATGTATTTTTTTTAATTTTACATATTGATACTGTCTGGAATTATTCCTTGCTTAACTAGAAAATCTTTCGTAGCAAATGAAGCTGTAATAACAGCAATCAGCTTTGCTGAGTCTTCAAAGTCTAGTTTGCCAAGATCTGCTGGTTTTATTTTTAACAGGCTTTTACCAAGCATTGTGTATCCTACACTTAGGCCTCCAATAACAGCAGAATGGTATACAAGGTTAGTAATAGTTTTTTCGGTGCTCATTTTTAAAAAATAAAATAATATTTATTCATTAATAAAACATGAACTGCGATGATCTACTTCCTGAACTTATGATTACAAATGATCAAGTTGATGACCAAGCTATTATGCGCCAAAAGGAAAGGCTGTATTCTTTAGCAGCATGTGGAAAAACAAAACAGTACCTTGGAAATGAATTCAGCATAGAACAGATTCAACAAATGTCGCCACAAGACATTGTAAAGTATCACAACAGGTATGAAGCGCAACTGGGGTCAAGAATGGTAAAAAGTGTTGGGCAAACGGTTCTTAGTTTGTACACTAAACTAGTTAGTAGATTTGCTCCCATTGATTCTGAACAAGATTTTATGTATGATTTAACGCAGGATCCAGTTTTAACAAAGTCATTAGAGTCTCTAGGATGTGATCTATATTACAGATTTGGAACATTGTTATCGCCATTAATCATGGGATTAATTACTTTTAATCATATAGATTTTGTTTCCCTTCAAAATGACCGAGCCAGAAAATCAGCAGAATCAGAAAACATTGAATCAGGTGGAGAAAGTGACCAGTAAAAAGCCTCCTCATCCTGGGCGTGTTGCAGCAGGAAAAAAATTAGCAGAGTGGAACAAACAAAAAAAATTAATGTTGCAATCACAGAATATAACTCATAATGAAAACATAACACCGCCAACGCCAACAGTTGTTTCAATGCCAGCTGTAAATACACAAGTTGATTCAAGGCCTGCAACACCAAAGTCTTTATGGAATATTGAATTTAAAACAGTTGCCATTTTTGGCGTCATTGCTGCTGGGGGTGGTTATTACGGTTATAAAATATATAAACAACGCCAGCAAAAACCAAAGCAGTCCAAAAAATCTCAGCCACTAAATACAGAAGCCGAACAAAAAAGCATGCCAGAACCGCCAACAACAAAAGATCATTTTGATCCATTTCAGATGGAATAATATTTCAAGAACTTAATAAATAATTATAAGTGACTTGAATAAGAACTTGATAACGACTTGATGACGACTTGATAAAATCTTAAATAAGAACTTGATAAGAACTTGATAAGAACTTAATGACGACTTGATAAGAACTTAATGACGACTTGATGACGACTTGTTAAGAACTTGAATAAGTACTTGAATAAGTACTTGAATAAGAACTTGATGATGACTTGTTAAAAACTTGATGTTGACTTGTTAAGAACTTGAATAAAAACTTGTTAAGAACTTAAATAAGAACTTGAATAAGAACGTGATGCCGACTTGAATAAGAACCTAGAACGACTTAATGACGATTTTTTTTCACAATTAATTGTTACATTCTTTTCCGGGGAGACAACTCCCTTCTGCCTTTATGTAGTATCTAGGTCAGACATGTCTGGCCCCGGCTTACTCAACTGCACAATAGCCGAGTCGAAGCGCCGCACTGTTTGCTAGTTCGTGTCAAGTTACACATAAGGGCGTCAGGCCGCCAAGCGGCATTGTATAAATTTAGACGGCGTCGTTCAGTACCGGCGTTAGACGTCATTGTATAAATTTAGGCGGCTAAATTTCTAAACATATCAAAACATGTTTCTTACCTTCCCCCAATCACAAGGCTAGATAGAATCAGCTGATTAGTAACAGTGACGACATTTCCGCCCAGCACTTGTGTTGAACCTAGCTGTCTTGTCATTTTCACATTGGGTTGGTGTGCTGCGTGTGTGATTTCCAGTCAAGAAAGCGTTGTGACTTTAAAACTTTGCTGATTGATTCAAGATAGCATTTTTTCAGAGAAGGATTTACTAGGTAGTCCTTCTTCACAAGAATTAGCACAGGAAATTAGAGTTTCAAACGCTGCACATCAAGCTCTGTGGGATTATTCTATTCAAGACACGCCACTTCATGTCAGCAAGGGGAAATGACATGATTCTAAAAATAACGGTTATGCATAACCGGGGCTCTGCGTCAACTTCTTCTTGCAGCAACATTCACAAACCACCCAGCAAGGGGAAATGACATGATTCTAAAAATAACGGTTATGCATAACCGGGGCTCTGCTCCACTTGCTTCAATGCTCCTATTCAACACCCAGCTATAAACTTTTAGGCTGCCTTTTCAGGCGGCCGCCGGGTGTACTTTATACAATTGTCTTGTTTGTTGAATCAAGCTTTTGATAAGTGCACTTGGTGGCTGCTTAGAATAATCTTCAACAACGTGCCACGATTCTACGCTTGTGTAAACACACATCCCACCCCTTTTCAGATAGCTTTCAATAGCCAGTCATTCCTCACAATAGAATGAAATCCCAACTTGGTTGACAAATAGCCCTCCTAAGAATAAAGGCATGGTTAACCAAGTCCCCATTGTTTTGTTTGTTTACTTCTTAACGGTCCAGTGACAGAGAACTATAAAACAGATAATCCTACACATTATGTATGTTTGATGTTTGATGAATGTATGCGTGAAAATGATGTTATTGAAAACGATCAAGAAAAACGAAGGATTAAGCAAAAACTAAAGTCTCAAAAGTTTTCTAAATTAGTGTTAAAAACAGATAATCCTACACATTATGTATGTTTGTAAAGTGTTTACTATTAGAGAACTATAAAATAGGCATTCTGGGTAAGCCGGCGGAGCAACAGCGAAACCGGCTTCAGCCGGTTGGAGCTGGCGG
>JAMYXO010003479.1:15000-20058 GCA_033310375.1 Conus canariensis | reverse complement strand
GTTTGAAGCCGTGAGAACAAAATATTATGATCGATCGTGTCAAATGCTGCAGAGAGGTCTAACATCGCTAATAAGGAACCATTCCCATCGTCAAGCCCGCAGAGGAGGTCATTGACTATACGGAGGAGTGCTGTCTCACAACTATGGCCTTGTCTGTAAGCAGATTGATGAGGACTCAAAAGGTGATTCTTTTCGAGATGTTCTAGAATTTGTTCCAAAACGATCTTCTCCAATAATTTTGATAGAAATGACAAATTTGATACAGGCCGATAATTCTTTCAAACATTTTTATCTAATGAAGGTTTCTTGATCAATGGACGTACCACTGCGGACCGGAAGATTTCAGGAACGTGACCAGAGGACAAAGAGGTATTGATAACATGAGTAAGATGGGGTAGGACATCATCAATGCACTGAAAGAGCAAGTTAGTGGGAATGGCATCAAGTTCACATGATTTAGGGCTGCATCGCAAACAAAGTTTTTTGACATAGTCTTGACTAACAGGACTAAAACAAGCCAAAGGAGGTCCACAGTAAACTTTGTCATTCAGAGGATGTACAGGTGCAGTAGAATCTAGCTTTTCACGGATAGTGTCAATTTTTCCATTGAAAAACTCTAAGAATTTCTGAGGGAGCTCTTGAGTTTGGAAGATGGTGGGAAGGGGGGAGTAGCTGACTTTGCCTAGGAGACTATTTGTGACATTAAATAGTTGCTTGGCCGTATTACAGGCCAATATCTTTGAAGAATAGAACAAAGTTTTTGCTTGATGAACAATGTCAGTAACATGATTTCTCGCAGTTTGATATATTTCCCTGTGCACAGTCAGTCCCGTGGCGCGCCATCGCCTCTCAGCCCCCCTCCTCTCCTGCTTGGCCTCCGACAACTCGGGACCCACTGTGTTGTGCCATTGACACAGTGAGCGATCAGTGATCAAGCGCCTGCTCACTGGAGCATGCTTATCAAGCATGGCACGGAGGGCAGAGGTCAGCTGACAGGCCGATGGCTCGCTCGGTATGGCCGTGCTCAGATCAGATTTGAAAGCCTCTATATCGATAGCAGAAATTTTCCTAACTTCCTAACAACAGCACTATCATCCTTGACATCCTCTTTCCCATATACCACCACCATCTATCACCATAACCTCCACTGCTGTCACCATAACCTCCACTGTCATCACCATAACCTCCACTGTCATCACCATAACCTCCACTGTCATCACCATAACCTCCACTGCTGTCACCATAACCTCCACTGTCATCACCATAACCTCCACTGCTGTCACCATAACCTCCACTGTCATCACCATAACCTCCACTGTCATCACCATAACCTCCACTGTCATCACCATAACCTCCACTGTCATCACCATAACCTCCACTGCTGTCACCATAACCTCCACTGCTGTCACTATAACCTCCACTGTCGTCACCATAACCTCCACTGTTATCACCATAACCTCCACTGTTATCACCAACAGCACGAACACCCTCGACACCTTCGCCAAAACCAACATCAACCAAACCACGACTACCTTAGCCAGGACCCCCTGTAGCAGCAGCAGCTGTAGTATTATCATCGTCATCCACATCGCCATCAACCACCACCACCACCACCACCACCACCACCACTTACAAACACGCCCTCAGAATCACCAGCACCATGGACTCGAACCTCAAACCCCACAAGAACTACTCACGTAGCAGCTGGGCGTACAGGGGTTCCCGACCGACGGTGCCCCACCACTTGAACTTGGGCGTGGGGAAGAGCGGCACACTCTCCAAGGGCCAGAAGGGGCCGTCCTTGTTGCTCTCCATGCAGAACTTGTCCACGTATCGCCCGCTGTCGTCCAGCAGCTGCACGGCGGGCGGCAGTGTCCCTGAACGCAGCGCCTTCAGGCAGCCCTCCTTGGAGTAGAAGTGGCGGCTCTTGGACTTACCGCCCGCCCCGCTGCCCCCCCCCCCCCCCCCCCCTCCCTCTGTACCGCTGCACGGCGTTGGTGTAGTCCTCGCGGATGTTCTTGATGCCTTCCGAGTTCTCCAGCCCGAAGACCCCCGGGAAGTGGTCCTGGTTGGACTTGGACAGCTCGTCCCGGAAGACGAACTCCACCTGACCGAAGAGGTGGGGGTTGAGGGTTCAGGGGTCATGTATCAGGTCTGACCGGTGGGTGGGTCAAGGTTGTCTGGCCGAGTGAAGAGAGACATGGGTGTTCTGTGGGTGTGCTTGGTGGCTGAGTATTGAATGTTTCTGACTCTGTTAACTGACCGCTTGATAGCTTGGTTGTTGACTTGTTGCTTCGGTCGTGGTGTGAGACACCCATGTGGGCAAAACAAACATCCTCCATACCAGTATTTGAAACAACATACAGCAATTGTGTGGGGCAAAAGATTCAGACAGGAAATATTCCAAGACATTTTCCAGAGAAAGGGGATTACCTTTCACTGCATCGTGCGCATACAAGTCAACACAGTGCACAAGATGAAATATCTTCATACAAGTCAACACAGTGCACAAGATGAAATATCTTCATACAAGTCAACACAGTGCACAAGATGAAATATCTTCATACAAGTCAACACAGTGCACAAGAGGAAATATCTTCATACAAGTCAACACAGTGCACAAGAGGAAAGATTTTCATACAAGTCAACACAGTGCACAAGATGAAATATTTTCATACAAGTCAACACAGTGCACAAGATGAAATATCTTCATACAAGTCAACACAGTGCACAAGATGAAATATTTTCATACAAGTCAACACAGTGCACAAGATGAAATATCTTCATACAAGTCAACACAGTGCACAAGATGAAATATCTTCATACAAGTCAACACAGTGCACAAGATGAAATATCTTCATACAAGTCAACACAGTGCACAAGATGAAATATCTTCATACAAGTCAACACAGTGCACAAGATGAAATATTTTCATACAAGTCAACACAGTGCACAAGATGAAAGATTTTCATACAAGTCAACACAGTGCACAAGATGAAAGATTTTCATACAAGTCAACACAGTGCACAAGATGAAAGATTTTCATACAAGTCAACACAGTGCACAAGATGAAAGATTTTCATACACGTCAACACAGTGCACAAGATGAAAGATTTTCATACAAGTCAACACAGTGCACAAGATGAAAGATTTTCATACAAGTCAACACAGTGCACAAGATGAAAGATTTTCATACAAGTCAACACAGTGCACAAGATGAAAGATTTTCATACAAGTCAACACAGTGCACAAAATGAAATATCTTCATACAAGTCAACACAGTGCACAAGAGGAAAGATTTTCATACAAGTCAACACAGTGCACAAGATGAAAGATTTTCATACAAGTCAACACAGTGCACAAGAGGAAAGATTTTCATACAAGTCAACACAGTGCACAAGATGAAAGATTTTCATACAAGTCAACACAGTGCACAAGATGAAAGATTTTCATACAAGTCAACACAGTGCACAAGATGAAAATATTTCATACAAGTCAACACAGTGCACAAGATGAAAGATTTTCATACAAGTCAACACAGTGCACAAGATGAAATATCTTCATACAAGTCAACACAGTGCACAAGATGAAAGATTTTCATACAAGTCAGCACAGTGCACAAGATGAAAGATTTTCATACAAGTCAACACAGTGCACAAGATGAAAGATTTCATACAAGTCAACACAGTGCACAAGATGAAATATTTCATACAAGTCAACACAGTGCACAAGATGAAATATCTTCATACAAGTCAACACAGTGCACAAGATGAAATATCTTCATACAAGTCAACACAGTGCACAAGATGAAATATCTTCATACAAGTCAACACAGTGCACAAGATGAAATATCTTCATACAAGTCAACACAGTGCACAAGATGAAATATCTTCATACAAGTCAACACAGTGCACAAGATGAAATATCTTCATACAAGTCAACACAGTGCACAAGATGAAAGATTTTCATACAAGTCAACACAGTGCACAAGATGAAAGATTTTCATACAAGTCAACACAGTGCACAAGATGAAAGATTTTCATACAAGTCAACACAGTGCACAAGATGAAAGATTTTCATACAAGTCAACACAGTGCACAAGATGAAAGATTTTCATACACGTCAACACAGTGCACAAGATGAAAGATTTTCATACAAGTCAACACAGTGCACAAGATGAAAGATTTTCATACAAGTCAACACAGTGCACAAGATGAAAGATTTTCATACAAGTCAACACAGTGCACAAGAGGAAAGATTTTCATACAAGTCAACACAGTGCACAAGATGAAATATCTTCATACAAGTCAACACAGTGCACAAGAGGAAAGATTTTCATACAAGTCAACACAGTGCACAAGATGAAAGATTTTCATACAAGTCAACACAGTGCACAAGATGAAAGATTTTCATACAAGTCAACACAGTGCACAAGATGAAAGATTTTCATACAAGTCAACACAGTGCACAAGATGAAAGATTTTCATACAAGTCAACACAGTGCACAAGATGAAATATCTTCATACAAGTCAACACAGTGCACAAGATGAAAGATTTTCATACAAGTCAACACAGTGCACAAGATGAAATATGTTCATACAATTGAACACAGTGCACAAGATGAAAGATTTTCATACAAGTCAACACAGTGCACAAGATGAAAGATTTTCATACAATTGAACACAGTGCACAAGATGAAATATGTTCATACAATTGAACACAGTGCACAAGATGAAAGATTTTCATACAAGTCAACACAGTGCACAAGATGAAATATTTTCATACAAGTCAACACAGTGCACAAGATGAAATATTTTCATACAAGTCAACACAGTGCACAAGATGAAATATTTTCGCGGGCGCTTAATTCAAACTGAGTTAAAATAAGTTGGAATTTGGTACAAACCGTCATGTTGCAAGTATCGTAATACTCCTGGTACTGACTCTAAATCTGTTCAATGTTCACAGGAGAAAACATTAACGAATAAAGACACGATATGAGGAAACACTTTGCCACAATGCATATTGCTGCCTTGATAGTTTTTCTCCCCTTTCTTT
>JAMYXO010003478.1:15000-20059 GCA_033310375.1 Conus canariensis | reverse complement strand
CATACACACACACACACACACACACACACACACACACACACACACACACACACACCACACACACACATCAAATCAACATACAAGAGTTCATGATAGTCAGTTAAGTATCCATGATCAGCCCCGTGGAAAAAAAAATCTCCAAAGCATCCCCCCCAAATTTGTCAGTCACTCTCCATGGGGACAGGATCCCAAAGTTTTGTTGCATTTAGCAACCAGTCTTGTACATTCAAGATTGACTTACGGACAGGAAGTATTCTTTTCTGCTCCGCGATCGCATTTAAAGAAACTTCAAAGAATTGACGGTAAAGCTGTAAAGTTGGCCCTGGGTGTACCTGTGCACACTAAGTCCTCTGAAGCTTATAAGATAGCAGGCCTTTTGCCACTTGATGAAGAAATGAAAGTAAGTTCTGTAAAATATGTAGTGAGACGGATTGCTGTGGACGACCTTGAAGAGTTAAATACACGATCCGACATTGATTTTTCGAAAAATGCACAGAAAAATTCAAATTTAGAGACTCTTCGTTCATATGTTTCAGACGTTTTTAATTCATCAAAGATTGACCCACACGAGGTAGCGCCTCGCGTACTGGTTCCGCCAGTACCCCCTTGGGAACTAACGGAAGTAACAGTTAACATTTTTTCTTCTGATCTAAATAAAGCGATTTCGCCGCATGTGTTAGCAGCATCTGTCAAAATTGACATGGAAGAAAAGTTTACTAACTATTTAAAAGTATACACTGACGGCTCAGTTCTTGATGATGGTAGTGCGGGATCTGGCTTTGTAATTCCAGATTTCAAAGCTGAAAAATCATATTATTTAGGGAAGGGTCATTCCATATTTACAGCTGAACTAGTTGCTGTCCTGATGGCATTAAATTATTTAATTTCCTTGCCAGTCTCAATATTTAATATCCTGTTTTGTGTTGATTCACAGTCGGTATTAAAAAGTTTGCATTGTTTTGAAAATACACAGAGAGAGGAATTATTATTTGAGATTAAGTACATGTTGCACCGTCTTTACATGAAAGGTACTAATGTCATATTTTCTTGGGTTCCATCGCACACCTCCTTTGTATTTAACGATCAAGCAGATAGAGCAGCAAAAAGGGGAGCAAAGAATATATTAGGTAGTATTAAGGTTGATTGTCCTTTGTCATACAAAGAAATTAGTCATATAATCGAGAGGGATTTCTTGAGTCAATACAGTTCCTCATCAAAACCTCGTCAGCAAACTCTCAAACTTTGTGTCGATCAGCCGACCGGTTTCAAGCCTGACTTTTAGACTTTTATGTCATTCCCTACGAACCAAGTATTGCCAGACTGTTAAGTGTGTATGTCGTGGAGATCTTTCAGTTCAACATGTGATTTTTGATTGTGAACTAACGAAACCCTTTTTGAATGGTGTTATACCAAGTGCTGACACTGGGCACGTTAATGTGTTTGACTTTTTAGATTCGTTGCCAGTTGTTTCTCTTGTTAAATTAACGAGTAACCTTTTGCAAAGTCCATTAAGGAACATTTTATAATCATAATCGTAAGTTAGATTACTTTAGTTATTTTTCTCTAATTTTTCATAATTTAGAAAGAGAGGGTGTTAGTTACCGCCAATGACATTGACAAACAAAGCACATGACAAGACACGATGCATTTCAACCTCTTGGGTCTTCTTCAGGCGAAAAAATAAATCACATGTAACATTTAAGACAGTACAAACAAAGAACGAAAATGACTCATCTGTTGTTGTCCATGTGGTGGGGAGAATAGCCGCTAGGCGGAAATGACAAGGGGGATTATGGGAAAGGAAAAGGAGGGGGGGGGGGTTCGTGGGGGGGAGGGGGGGAGGGGTTATGTGATACGATAGGGTTGTGTGTCTAGTTTAGTGGGGTGGTGTGGTATCTTTGTGACGGTTGTGGTAATGGTGGATTGATAATAATGGTAAGGGGGGGGGGGGGAGGCAAACTGGAAAAAAAAATTATATATAGAAGGGGGTAAATAAGTACATGAACAGAAGAAACTGTTGAAAAAGAAAAAGAAAAAAAAAAGAAAGTTTAGGTGAATAAAATAAATGATTTCGCTGGATGATGAAAGAGGTGGTGGTAGTTATGTGTGGGTAGTTGTGAAAGGTGTGTGGGTAATGTTAATGAGGGAGGGAAGGGGATGGAAGATAAATGGATGATAAGGTATGATTGGGAGGGGGGGGAGGGGGGGTTGGAGAAAAAAAAAGGAGGTGGGTAATGTGTGTGTGGGGGGGGGGGGGGGGGGGGGAAGGGGGGCAAGAGAAGGAGAGCTCATATCTCTTCATCCACTATGGGGTGGGGGGTGGGGGTGGGGTGGGAGGTTGGGAGATTCATATTAATAGTGTTGTTTAAAAAAGTAAACAATGCTGTGGGATGATGTTCATTTTAACAGGTGAAATAATGTGTTGGCATCAATATGCTGCTGTTTGTTGAGAGAAGATAGCAGTGATCAATGAAAAACAGGGTATCATGTGTTGCACACACACACACACACACACACACACACACACACACACACACACACACACACACACACACAAAAGGGGGGGGGGACCACATGTAAACAATGTTCTAGGTAAGTTAAGATCGTGTGATCATAATGAGACTAACTGTGGAAAGTTTTCACACACATATTCATACACACACACACACACACACACACACACACACACACACACACACACACACACACACATCAAATCAACATACAAGAGTTCATGATAGTCAGTTAAGTATCCATGATCAGCCCCGTGGAAAAAAAAATCTCCAAAGCATCCCCCCCAAATTTGTCAGTCACTCTCCATGGGGACAGGATCCCAAAGTTTTGTTGCATTTAGCAACCAGTCTTGTACATTCAAGATTGACTTACGGACAGGAAGTATTCTTTTCTGCTCCGCGATCGCATTTAAAGAAACTTCAAAGAATTGACGGTAAAGCTGTAAAGTTGGCCCTGGGTGTACCTGTGCACACTAAGTCCTCTGAAGCTTATAAGATAGCAGGCCTTTTGCCACTTGATGAAGAAATGAAAGTAAGTTCTGTAAAATATGTAGTGAGACGGATTGCTGTGGACGACCTTGAAGAGTTAAATACACGATCCGACATTGATTTTTCGAAAAATGCACAGAAAAATTCAAATTTAGAGACTCTTCGTTCATATGTTTCAGACGTTTTTAATTCATCAAAGATTGACCCACACGAGGTAGCGCCTCGCGTACTGGTTCCGCCAGTACCCCCTTGGGAACTAACGGAAGTAACAGTTAACATTTTTTCTTCTGATCTAAATAAAGCGATTTCGCCGCATGTGTTAGCAGCATCTGTCAAAATTGACATGGAAGAAAAGTTTACTAACTATTTAAAAGTATACACTGACGGCTCAGTTCTTGATGATGGTAGTGCGGGATCTGGCTTTGTAATTCCAGATTTCAAAGCTGAAAAATCATATTATTTAGGGAAGGGTCATTCCATATTTACAGCTGAACTAGTTGCTGTCCTGATGGCATTAAATTATTTAATTTCCTTGCCAGTCTCAATATTTAATATCCTGTTTTGTGTTGATTCACAGTCGGTATTAAAAAGTTTGCATTGTTTTGAAAATACACAGAGAGAGGAATTATTATTTGAGATTAAGTACATGTTGCACCGTCTTTACATGAAAGGTACTAATGTCATATTTTCTTGGGTTCCATCGCACACCTCCTTTGTATTTAACGATCAAGCAGATAGAGCAGCAAAAAGGGGAGCAAAGAATATATTAGGTAGTATTAAGGTTGATTGTCCTTTGTCATACAAAGAAATTAGTCATATAATCGAGAGGGATTTCTTGAGTCAATACAGTTCCTCATCAAAACCTCGTCAGCAAACTCTCAAACTTTGTGTCGATCAGCCGACCGGTTTCAAGCCTGACTTTTAGACTTTTATGTCATTCCCTACGAACCAAGTATTGCCAGACTGTTAAGTGTGTATGTCGTGGAGATCTTTCAGTTCAACATGTGATTTTTGATTGTGAACTAACGAAACCCTTTTTGAATGGTGTTATACCAAGTGCTGACACTGGGCACGTTAATGTGTTTGACTTTTTAGATTCGTTGCCAGTTGTTTCTCTTGTTAAATTAACGAGTAACCTTTTGCAAAGTCCATTAAGGAACATTTTATAATCATAATCGTAAGTTAGATTACTTTAGTTATTTTTCTCTAATTTTTCATAATTTAGAAAGAGAGGGTGTTAGTTACCGCCAATGACATTGACAAACAAAGCACATGACAAGACACGATGCATTTCAACCTCTTGGGTCTTCTTCAGGCGAAAAAATAAATCACATGTAACATTTAAGACAGTACAAACAAAGAACGAAAATGACTCATCTGTTGTTGTCCATGTGGTGGGGAGAATAGCCGCTAGGCGGAAATGACAAGGGGGATTATGGGAAAGGAAAAGGAGGGGGGGGGGGGTTCGTGGGGGGAGGGGTTATGTGATACGATAGGGTTGTGTGTCTAGTTTAGTGGGGTGGTGTGGTATCTTTGTGACGGTTGTGGGTAATGGTGGATTGATAATAATGGTAAGGGGGGGGGGGGGGGAGGCAAACTGGAAAAAAAAATTATATATAGAAGGGGGTAAATAAGTACATGAACAGAAGAAACTGTTGAAAAAGAAAAAGAAAAAAAAAAGAAAGTTTAGGTGAATAAAATAAATGATTTCGCTGGATGATGAAAGAGGTGGTGGTAGTTATGCGTGGGTAGTTGTGAAAGGTGTGTGGGTAATGTTAATGAGGGAGGGAAGGGGATGGAAGATAAATGGATGATAAGGTATGATTGGGAGGGGGGGGAGGGGGGGTTGAGAAAAAAAAAGGAGGAGGGTAATGTGTGTGTGGGCGGGGGGGGGAGGGAAGGGGGGCAAGAGAAGGAGAGCTCATATCTCTTCATCCACTATGGGGTGGGGGGTGGGGGTGGGGTGGGAGGTTGGGAGATTCATATTAATAGTGTTGTTTAAAAAAGTAAACAATGCTGTGGGATGATGTTCATTGTAACAGGTGAAATAATGTGTT